>CM051372.1:5757159-5832159 GCA_028015245.1 Cardamine occulta
AGAGAGAGTATTTTAAGCGTAAACATGTAATGGACACTATATATTATTAATAATAAGTGTGTATGAGAAGGCTCCCCATATGAAAACATTTCATAAAACGTGAAATTTTCATAAAACTATGTTCGTTCATAAAACGTTATGGTCACCAAACATATTGCATGTGGTATTAGAATGATTCGGATATTCTAAATACGAGTTTTGAACAACGGGTTTAACTAAAAACAACACTATATACCTGTTTATGTAAAATTGGTAATCAACCGGAGTCATATATGTTTTGCAAGTTTGTAATGAAATCGACCAAAGACTATTTCTTATCATTTATAAATTCTCATATGTTTTGTTTATATATGTGAATGTAAATAATTGGAGCCAATATGTGTGGGTATGACGACCTTAGACCATCTCCATCGGGAGTGTCTTCCCAGAGTGTCTCGTGTGGGGCCCACCACGTGGTGTCTTTCCAGAGTATTTCCAGCGTCTTCTGTGTCTTCCGCAAGACACCGTGTCTTCTCCGAAATCACCACGTGTCACGCCGTGATTGGTCGAGAAAAAAAAAATTTATTGTTTTTTCTGGGAAAACACCGGAACCGATGAGGATGCTCTTATAAGTTTGACCAAGGCCTACTTGGAGAGAAGAGCACGCGAGAAAGGGGAACATACTTAAAAGACATGTTTGGCAGGTGTCAAAATCAAGTTTCTGTTACTACTAAGACCATCTCCATCGGGAGTGTCTTCCCAGAGTGTCTCGTGTGGGGCCCACCACGTGGTGTCTTCTCAGAGTCTTTCCAGTGTCTTCTGTGTCTTCCGCAAGACACCGTGTTTTCTCCGAAATTGCCACGTGTCACGCCGTGATTGGTCGAGACAAAAAAAATCAATTTTTTTTTAAAAAAAAAAAAATTAAAAGAAAAAAAATTATTATTTTTTTTCTGGGAAGACACCGGGACGGATGAGGATGCTCTAAGAGTTGCAGAGAAAACGCCACAACATGGGTCCCAATCCAAACGCTGTCTTATTTATCGTGCGCCACAAGAGTAATTTATTCGGAATACATTCTCAAGAGCGAAGAAGAAACTCCATTTGAACGCTCACATTACTATGGGACTTTTTTTCATTCTCGTCAACAAAATTTCTGTTATTAATGCATACAAGTGAATTAAAAGTTGGGTGTGTCGTTGTAATTAATTATAATGTTCTTCTGCTAAAAAATTATCGAATTTATTAAAAATTGCAAGCTTGTCTCTTACCTTAAAACTGTGCAGATCAATCCATCAATTTGAAAAATCGATAATATCGACGCATTTTCATAACAACTAATTAAAAAAATTTTTTTTTTTTTTTTTTTTTTTTTTTTTTTTTAAAAAAAAAAAAAAATTTTTTTTTTTTAAATTTTAAAGGAAAAAGTTAATTTGGAAAATTTTTAAATTATGTTCATATATTAAAGAAGAATTGTAATTAAAATTAAAATCAATATGAAGAAAAAATTAGAGAAACCCATTTCATAAAATAAATGTCAATCGATTTCAAGATCACTCAAACAACACCCAGTTTGCAAATTTACATAAATCTTCAATCTTCTATTTTGATGTAAATTTACAAATTGGGTGTTGTTTGATTGTTCTTGAAATCAATTGACATTGATTTTATGAAATGGATTTCCCCAATTTTTTTTCCTCATGTTGATTTTAATTTTAATTACAATTCTTCTTTACTATATATGAACATAATTTAAAAATTTTCCAAATTAACTTTTCTCAATTCTAAATCTGAAAACATGAAAATTGTGTTGTTTTGCCCACTAAAAAATAGCAACATCTACAACAAACAACATGTAGTTTTCTTGCCCTCAAAACTACGTCGTTTTGAGATTTCGTCAATTTTTTAATAGATTGAAACGGTGGCACATCGATGATATAAGTGATGGCTATAATGCGGGTGATTTTCCAGGTGGATGGGTTAACTTGCATAGTTTTGAAGTGATGGTCAAATTTGCAATTTTTAATAAGTTCGATGATTTTTTAGCAGAAAACCCTAATTATAACTTTAGCAACATTTTATAAACGTTTGGTTTGTAAGTTTTACAAACACTCTCCTTTCTTAATAAAATTCAAATGCATATCAAAAACAAACAAAAATAACAACTAGAATACAGTCCAACTAAATGAATATGCTTATTATTCATGTGTCTTTCTGATTATTCATATCAACTGATTGTCTCATTCATTAAATTTCCACGTAATAGAATTTCTAGAAAACTGTATAAGAAAAAGTAAACGGCTTTACCTTAATCAGTCAAAAGGAAGGTAAAAAAGGGATTGTCAATGAAATCACCAAAAGAAGGCTCCATCAATTTCATTTAACTAACTTTGCTACTTTAGGAGACGATATTTATTTTCCTCCATCAGCAAGCAAAGCTGGTCAAAGTTCAACGTATTTATATACAGCACTAAACCAAAGTATTACGTCTAAGATCAAATATAAGATCACAAAACCAAAGTATTACGTCTTTAAATTAGCTTTCTAAACAAAAATCGTAGGAAACGATAACAATCGTCGTCATTATCTTCTCCGGATAAGCTACTTGTCAAACAATTCCATTTTAGTTTAAATGGTCTAAATGATGTTTTACACTAATGAACTCGATATTTGGTCGTTATGGCGTTTGCTATAACAATCGACATCGCATATCACAAAATTCTAAAATAGTAAGGTCGACATACCAGAAATTGATTGTTACAAAATACAAGTAAAAATTTTGAGATGACAAAAAACTGTCTTATAAGACAAGCACAAGTCTCCAAAACAACATTGTCACACGTGTCATATTTTATAATATAGAGCAAATATCATTTACTACTAATATTACAACACATGGAAATCCACAAGAAAAAATTTTGACGTAAAAAAAAAACAACATTCCAATCCAATTAGACAAAGTAGTTTGCTTACTTAATCTCATGTCACCAGTACTAAGTTTTGAATAATAATTAATAAATTATTATAATGAAGTGTTTATTTGTTAATTTAAATTATTAGTTGAATAATATTGAACTTAAAATTTCTGACTTACGTATAATTAATAGCACGTGATTTTCAAGGAACTAATACAAAAATAACTATATATATATATATGTATGTCCAGTAAAATCCATAGAACATGACACTAATAAATTTGAAGGAATAAGTAAGTTACTGATTGATTGAATTGATTTTTTTTTTTTTGGTAAAGGGTTTTCGTTACTGATTGATTTATCAAAAAGTAAAAAGTTACGGATTGACAAATAAAATATATATGCGAATATACTGCATTTTCTTACCATTGCAAGCAATTATTAAATACGACCAACGAACTAAACGACTCCAAGCACTGGAAACAAAAACACAACTTTTTTCTTCCTTTCTAAAAGCAAAATACTAATGTCGGCAAACGATCACTAAATGCTATTATATATAATCACTGAATCTCATTTGCCTGATTGGCTAATCTGAATTATAACTTATTATAGATCGTTTTTGGTCAATACTCTAAATCACTAAATCATCTCTAATTAAAAAAGTATTCCCACCGTCGAATAGTCGTCGTTCGAAAGATATGCGTGGTGAGCTATCGCACCCGATAACGCGTCCACGTTCGAGAGTCACAAAATAATTAATAATAATAGTTAATTGTTGGAGAGAGGGGGTTTATTAATTAGTTTCTGGTATTTCTTATTTTACTCAAGCGAACACTTATTAGACCTAACTAGTATTCTTTTCTTTTAATTACATAGTTTTAATACTCAGCTAATGCAGAGCAACGAGAGCATTGTTTTGTACCACGCGGATTCTGTGCAGTGCTAGTAGATGTCACTAGTAACAATAATTTATAATAATAGCAACATTAATATTAAGATACATACTTTTACAGTTCCACTGCTAACTCTTTTTTTTTTTTAATATATAGTTATTATTAACTCTATAAATGAGAGTAATGGAGATTGGAGGTGATGCCAATTTCCCCAATCAGAGTATATAAAATTATAAGATGTGACAAAAATAAGTCCGTTCTTCTCGAAGACCTTAGTTGTCATTCATTTATTCGTACCTAACCAAGAGTGACTTATATATTTAGTAACTTAGTATGTAATATTCCCTTGTTTGACCTAATATAGTATTTAGCAAAGCCTTATCTTTGTAAACATTTTCTTATTTCCTTTTTTATTTTTGTAATCCTTGGTTCGGTGTACTTAATCACACTTTCCAGAATAATTAAAGACTGCTTTTGTTATGATACGGTTTAATTGTATTTTAATTACGACTATCAATCAAGTAATTAAAAAGGTTATAATTTCTAATGATAAAGCTTAGCCTACTACGCATAAGTCATAACAAATAATATTAAACAGTTGGAGGGCCGGGTATATGTTTCTGATATAAAGTTTTAAAGTTAAGCCACTTTTAGCACAACATTATGTATACATCAACGGAAAAAAAATCCTCTTGTTCATTAAAAATAAAATATAACTTGTTACTGTAAGTTTGTAACCATCTGTATATCTTAATTTTTTCATTTTCTTTCCTTCTTCGATAGCACCAAAACAATAAAACAATCTATTAATTTTTGGAACTTTCTTATTTTCTTTTCATATCTTTCTTTTAATGGGGTGGGGTGGGGTGGGGTGGGTTAGGCTTAGGTACTAATTGCACTGACTTACGCGCATTGTTGCTTAAATGACCCTCATCTTTAAATGGAGCTTCAAACAGGCGAATAAATATCTAGACCTTTGTTTATTACTTTATTCACATCAAAGACATGTGTGTTTTTGTTTCTATCTGAATCACTAAAACTTTTTCATGTTAGATATTTTGGCATACCTATTATATATTATATTTCCAACGGTTGAATTCTTGAAATCGCTTAGACGTTGACCATTTTCTAGTGCGGTTTTCCGTTTATTTTATGATTTTTCGGCATACGTATCGTATGATGATTACTTTTCCGAACTCTCAAATATAAGATCCTTTTAAATCTCTTAATGTGATATAAATTGATGTTATTTCATGCTAACGAATATTAGCTATATATATGTATGTGATAAAAATATTTTTTCGAAAACAAGACAAAACAAATTATCTAAACAAACAAACAAAAAATTTATGTCGGCCAAATGCATTAGAAATTTGTTTCAGGAGACTCAAAACTTCAATTGTTATACTGGGTACTTGATTAGTTCTATATTAAGATAGATAATTTGATCCTTTCTATAGGTGAAAGAAACGAACATAACCTCCACATCAAAACGAAACTTTCGACTTTTATCACAGAGACTGAGAGAGAGAGGACAAAATAAGTTATGATTAAAGAAGGTGCGTAAAATAATAAATGGAGACACTCACACTAGCTCACTTTCACTGATTCATCCACTCCTTTCATTTTAATAGCTCTCTTCCAATCAAAAATCTCTTTCTGTCCCACTCTCTCCATATCCCTTCTTCTTATTTTAATTGTTTTATTTTTATTCGACAGTCTTGTCCAATCAATGCATATCGTTGCATATCTACTTACTTTAAGATTCCATATTACATAAAAATAATAATAATAAAGATCTACTTCATGTTAAAGTAATCTATCTACTTATCCACCAAAAAAAAAAGTAATCTATCTACTTAATATTAGAGCTGGATTCGCGGAGAATTTTGTTTTCTTTTTCACATGAATAGCAAATGCAATCGATTCAAAGCTACAAGCCTGCATTAGAGCTTTTTTTATTATTATTATTTGAGACTCTATTAGCAGAATATTTTTTCGTAAAAATAGACAATATTAAGTAATTCATTGAAAGTGAATATATATGTAATCATAGAATTAGGACAAGTAACATCACTAAAGCACGAAAAAACCGAAAGTGGACAAAAGAAAAATAAGAAGGTATTTTATGTTGTGATACTTTTTGATATGTAAATTAATAATCATTATTTATCAAGCAGTAAATAAAAACAGAATAAAGATGGAAGGTTCTCAACGGATCAAAACTGCCGCCAAATGTACGATACCGTTAATTAAAAGACACGTCACCGGTTTAGAGCCTTCCGACAGAATACGACACGTTGGATAAAACGTGTCCATCTCACTAAGAATTTGACCGACACGTGGCAAGGCGTGCTTTTCGTTTTGACGCGTTTCATAACGGTCAATCAAAGAGCGCGCACTCGATGTGTTGAAACTTCTGATTGCTTTAATTATTTGACACCTCCTTATATTATCAATCACATGTTTTATTATGTACTGTACTAATTATTTTTGTTTGTTAGGGTAAAAGTGTTGCAAATTTCATATTATTTTCCTTTCTTTTTATATAATTTCGGATAAAATTTTATGATATAAAGAAGACGTAAATTCGATGTTCGTAAAATTAATATTTTCATAATTTTATTGTTGCCTTTTTCGTGTAGATAAATTGTGATACTTTCAGTAGCTTATTATTATGAGCTTGATAGCCCTGATTCTTCGGATAATTATTTAAAAATTTGAAATCGTCTCAATGTTTTCTCAGATATCACATTGGTTATATATATATATTATTACGGGTTTTTATGTATTTGTTCTGTTAATAGTTTGAGTTTTGGTCGAAGAGACACATTTATTGAAAAAAAAACGATATTTTCCCAAGTAATTCGTCAAAAGCAAACACATGTAAATATGTAATCATGAAAAAGATAGGCCACGTTGATATATTCTGCTTATTATCTTGTCAACATATATCTGTTTCACCTACGTTTGTTCTATTTGTGGTCAATTCTTCTTTTACTATTTGAAGGAAGTTTCTTAGGACTTGGTTTGCAAGGTAAATAGAATAAGAGAACTCAATTCCAATTTTGTTAGCTCGAAGCCTTGAATAAAGTTTGGTACGTTGGTTGATTTGGCATCGTCTAGAAGTCTTCAGATAATTCGAGAATTTGATTTTCATAGGAACTGTGGAATTATCATAAAAAAAAGGGGAAAAAGAACGATGGAATATGATTGTAGATCTAAGTATAATACGACATTTTTTTTTTATGGTATAACACTACAAAATTTACACGTGAATGAAACCTATCCGTAGTAAAAAAAATACTACTTTATTTTTTTATATAACCGAAGAAGTTTTTTGGTTCACTTCCGGATTCTTTTTTTCTTATAATTATAAATGTATTTATCTCAGTGTGATTTGTTTCATGTTCTATCTAATCCCTCTCCCCGTTAATCAATATATATAAAGTTAAATATGCTCTCTTTACATTATGCCACCTTAACTTCTAAATCTGTAAAACTTTGATACATCAATCCCGTTAAACTAATTACTTTTTTCTCTATTCTAACTCTTTCTAATATTTTAAATAGGTTTATCCATTTATGAACCTACATGCACAATTTAAAAAAACCAAAAACAACACATCTATATAAAAATATATATATATAAAGTTAAATATGATCTCTTCACATAATGCCACATCAGCTTCTAAATCTCTAAAACTTTGATACATCAGCTCCGTTAAATTTTTTTTTTCTCTATTCTAACTCTTTCTAATATTTTAAACAGGCCTATCCATTTATGAACCTACATGCACAGTTTTTTAAAAAACTCTAAAACAACACATTTATATATAAAATCCCTACATCTATATATAGGGAAATCAAAAATGAAAAAAAAAACTTAAAATATTTACCTAAAGAGAGATGAAGATATTTTTTTGTTAACAAGTAAACATATACAACCAAGTGGTGGTATCCTAGTGACTTGAGGTTGGGTATGTGCCTGCTTTGAGACCCGGGTTCGAATCTATTTGGCCACCCAACTCATAGCAAAGCTGTGCAAAAAGAAAGCTGAGCCTAAGGGGGATTAATCTGGGCCTAAGGCCCGAAGGAACCTCCGGATTATAAAAAAAAAACAAGTAAACATATACACGACTACTCTATCTTAATTAACTACATAAATATTGCTTTAAAGTGCAAAACCCCATTACTTAGACGTTGATTGATAGTGTATTTATAAGAGTATTGGTTTTATATTTGTCAAACAACTATTGTTAACATAGCATAAACGAGAGCATTTAAAAAAACGAAAAAAAAACTAAAAATTTAAAATTACCACCATAATATTCTTTATCAATAAATAGAAATATACTATTTTTCAGAACTTTAAAATTTTAAAAATAAAGCAAGATACATACACAAAAATTCATGAGGTTAAAAACATAAGAAAAATTATTAACTACAAAAAAATGGAGGACAACCACTATACAATATACCAAAGAAAAAAATAAATTTTTTTAATATTGATTAACAATAATCCAAATCACTAATCAAAATCCTGCCCGAAGGACGAATCACTACCTAGTACCATATAAGGGCAATCAACATATTTATACGCTTTTATGTAGTTAGTTGACAACACGACATTGTTGTGGTTGGTTGGGTAAATAAACACACGACATTGTTGCGGTAGTAATAAAGGAATGTAGGCCCATATACAGTTTGGCCCAAATATTAAAACCCAACATAAACAATATTCTCTTATTAGACCAGTCATCTTGAGTTTGTCTCTTCTTTAACTTCTGTTAATGTTAGAAGTAAATCTTGGTCTGCTCCTGAGAAAGGTTTCCTAAAACAATGCAAGTAGAGAACCACATTTGAATCACAAAAACAAGCCCAATTAATTGGACTAACGCAAGACCCTATAGAGAAGCCAATTTTATTAGCTTTGAGAAGCCATTAGTAAGGGAGTTGCATCGGAGCCGGATACTGATAAACGATGTTCTAAGTTTGTTTCAAAAAAAAAAAAAAAAAACGAGAACAACTTTCCAAAAAATAAAAAAAACTTGCCGTAAAAAGAAAACTCTATATACGAATCCAAATTCGATAAAACGTAATCTATAAATGATTGTAAAATGGTGAAGTCAATCTGTTAAACAAGAAGTGAACGGAAACAACAACAATCTCATCAGTAATGAACATAAATGATAAACCGTATAAGTCATGTTATACATTGCGATATAAAACCGGAAGATAATGACGAATTTGGTGTCAAAGAGAAAAATAATGATCAGTGTTGATTTTAACAAGCATCTCACGTAAAACTAAAACATCAGCCGTGACGCCGTGTGTATAATTATAAGAAAAAATATTGTTTTTTTGCGAACTTCTTTAACCAACCGAACGCGTCTTATGGTTTGAATATGGTTTACTTGTACATAATAAAAATATCAAATATACTACTAGCACTTTTTGGAATATGGTTTATTTTACACAATAAAATAATAAAATATTTCGAAACAGGTCCTTCCATTGTTGTAGTGACATGTCAAGTCGTTTGTTTGCAAGAAGGAGAAGACGTATTAAATAATTTTGCGATCTTAAATACTGAAATGCATAGAGTTGTCACCTTGTTCATAATTGTGCTTTTATTTTGAAAACTAAATTTAATGTTTACTTCTCGAATATAACGATGTACTGTATTATTGTAAATTTGTAACAATATGTCCTTGGGGGTGGAGTCAAACATGATAGTATTTGCCTCTCTTGTAGTGAAATATGATTCTTTATATAAGATTTCGGTTCACCCTTTTTCCATTTGCCTTCAATACGATTTGCCCATTTGAAGCATCCCTTTGTGTTAGTGTCTATAATTTGGTATTTCCTTCCAATCACATAATAAAGGTATATGTTGACATTTGATAACAAATAAATAAAGGGATCCAGAAAATCATACAATGGATAATATCGAATTGAGGAACCTTAATAATAATATTATTATAGAAACGCATTAAAAAAATTAACATTAAATTTTTTGAAAATTACTACACAAACATGTCTAACTTTATCTTTATGCCCCAAAATAAACATTTATAAATTCTCTTTATCATAGTTTCGACGAAGACGGTGGATTCTGTTGTTGAATAATCAGATATTTGTTTTGATTCTTTTTCAGCAATCCAAGATCGCCGATATTTTAGATTACAATATTAAGAATATTTTTAAAAATATGGAGAGAAACGAGTAAAACGAAATTTATATAGAAATAGAAAAATAGATAAAAATCCTAACAAACGCAAAGATTTATGCAGCAGTAGCAGCACGCAACGGACTAATTAGTTATTTAACAAGTCTACGACAAAAAAAAAACTATTTGATTTTTTTTTGTAAACCAATAAAATTAAAAACAAACTATAAAAAGAAGAAGAAGAAGAATTTAACAAAATAAAAAGAAAAAAGAAGAAGAATATAATCACAAAATGGAACAAAATAATAGCATGGTTGATATTGCCACTTTTTATGATTTCCTTATACAATAACATATCGATTTTCCATATACGAATTACGTTGAAGTTTGAAACAATATCAAAATCATTGAATGTACAGTATTTTCCATCTTTGATAGAATAATCATATTTATTAGAATCAATTTGTTAGTTAGCGAAACTATACAACACATTGGAAATCATTATAATAGGTTAATCGTTAAATAAAAATCAGTACTTTTGTTTTTTTCACGGTTTGACTAAAATGCCATTGGGGTTTGCTCATAATCTTGGCTAATTTATGTAACAATGTATCATCGGACAAAATAACACTCGATTATATACGAAACTTTATTATCTGTGATCTGAAGGTAGCAATATTTCCAAATATAAAAAAGTTAAAGGTTATTTTGAAAAGTTTTGTAAACATTAGGGTTGTTTAGTGGATAAACTATTTGTTATTGGTGGGTGTGAACTATTTATTCAATATTACCATTTGGCCCATTAATTCAGGGCCTACGTAAACTATGAGGCATTTGTGCAATGGAAAAAAGAATAGTGGGATGCAAAGAAAAGTACATAGAGAATAATTTGTTTTTTTTTTTGCAAGTGGAAAAGGCCAAAATAGATTGCGGCCAAAACGGAAGCCAAAAAACCTCATCATTCCATTTCTTTACTTCATCTCTTCTCTTCTTCATGTTCACCGCCATAACCACACAGAAGCTCCTCTGTAATCGCAAACTCTGTTTTCTCCTTTATGGGCTAAATTAACACATTTTCACTTAACGTCTGTTTATATACATCCACGAGATCAATCACTTTTGCATTATTTTGTTGAGTTTTCTTAAATGGGTTTCAATTAAGAGTGTCACATTTTCTGATTGAACAGAATTTTTTTTATCATCATTCGTTAAAGTTTTGAATTTTACGGAAAAAGGAGAAAATTTTATCTTCTTTGTTTTTGGGTCTGTTTCCTGTTTCTGATCCAATGGCTGCGATCACTGAGATGCCCACTGATGTTGTAGACGACGTTCCTGAAATTAGTATCAATAACGATGGCGAAAAGAACATCGATGAGGGAATTGATAAGAGCGGGATCACGGGTTCTAAACCCGAAACTGAGTCCGAGCTCAAACCCAAATCAGAGTTTGATATGAAGAAGCTTGTTGCAATGTTCAAGAAACTGAATCCTTTGGCTAAAGAGTTTTTTCCTTCTTACTACAATCCAAAGAAGAACAATCAGATTGGGAAAGCTGATCAATTTCTGCCGGTTGATGCCAAAAAAGATGACAATACCCGCAAGGTATGATCTGATCAGATAATTTGGATTGATAATCTAAATCTGATGATTTCAATGTGACTTGTTGTTTTGAAAGTATGTTATTTGATAAATTTAATTCTGTTTGTGATTTTACAGAGAAGAAACAGTTGTAGCCAAGGGAGGAGGAGGTCAAGTGGAAGAGTTTCTAAGGCTCAAAGAGAGGATAGTATTAGAAGAACAGTATATGTTTCCGACATTGACCAGAGTGTTAGTTTGTTACAGTTTATTTTTATTTTTGAAGGCTCTCCAAGGAATTCGAGTTAATTTGCATCAACGTAACATAAATCTGCTTTGTGATTTAGGTGACTGAGGAGGGTCTTGCTGGCTTGTTTAGTAACTGTGGACAGGTGAGATGGTCCTTAAAGATTTTCATGCTGGTTATATCTTTTCCCTTCATGAGTTTTGGATAATGTGTTTGTTTAAGACAAGTTTTTTGAGTCTGTGCCAAAGGTAGACTGAATGTTGAAAAGTGAGATTTTGTGTTTATTACTACTGCGTAGCAAGAAATTTCATGATCCAAGTGTTACTTTGGTGGGTATATAAAACAATGTGAAGTAACATTGAGTTCTTATTTTGTGAAGGTTGTTGACTGTCGGATTTGCGGTGATCCGCATTCAGTTCTTCGATTTGCTTTTGTGGAGTTTGCTGATGACGGTAAATTTGGCTGCTGGAATCTTGAAATGCTAAAACAACAAAATCTCCATGTCACTCTTGACCCATAGTAAAGTTTTTGCTACAGAGGGCTCAAGGGAAGCTTTAAGCCTTGGTGGAACAATGCTCGGGTACTACCCTGTGAGGGTCTTACCCTCAAAAACTGCTATTCTTCCAGTGAATCCCACATTTCTTCCCAGGGTAAGCTCAAATATTCCTAACAAGTTCAATTAATAAACTTGGTTTTAAGTTTTGAATTTTTACTTTGATATCTACTGTTGAGTTAATTCAGTCAGAAGATGAAAGAGAGATGTGCACAAGGACAATCTATTGCACAAATATCGACAAGAAGGTAGATGTTGAACAATCTACAAAAAAAATCTATTGTATATATTTTTTGCTAGTATCTGTTGGTTTAAGATTTTTTCTATGGCTGCAGGTTTCTCAAGTTGATGTGAGAAACTTCTTTGAGTCCGCATGTGGTGAGGTCAGAACAGAACCTATACCTACTTCATCTCCCTCTCTTTCTCTCACATTTGTCAATTAACCTGAAGGAGTGATGCTTATGTTTTTTTTTTTTTTCTCATAAACGCAGGTAACTCGTCTGAGGCTTCTTGGCGATCAACTGCATTCCACTCGCATAGCTTTTGTTGAATTTTCGCTGGTGAGTTATTCAGCTATTCATTAATTTTCTCATGGATGTGACTTAATACATTCCCTATATTCTCTCTGCTTTTTTTTTTGCTAATGAGAAGACGTTTCTTGAGTGTAATGTTTGATTAAGGGATGAAAGATAATTGACAAATTGTTTTGACCTGCAAACTCAGCACTTATATTTGTTTTTATTTTCGAATGAACAGGCAGATAGTGCACTTAGGGCGCTCAATTGCAGCGGGATGGTCGTTGGAGCTCAACCGATAAGGTAAATTTCATTCTTAAAGCTTTCTCTGAATATCTCAATTTGATCTACATTTGATTTTATTTCTTCATTATCAGGGTAAGCCCGTCAAAGACACCAGTGAGGCCAAGAATCACTCGACCACCATCGACAAACTAGAAAGAGACCTGACTTAGCTGGCATTCCAGAAGAGAGATGATTGCAAACATTCCATTTTCTTCAGTAATTTTTTTTTTCAGTTTTCATTTATCTTTTACGTTTTAGAACAGTTCTCTCCAGTTATGTTAAGTAGCTGGAAACATTATGATCCTGCTTCTGAATTTGGAGTTCTTGTTAGGCCTCTCTGTCTTTTCGACTGATATACTTCCATCTTTTTCTCTTAAGGGATTTTTGAAATATTTGCTTTTGAAAGTTCTTGGCTTTTCACAAAATCTTTTATGTTTTCACTCTCCTTATTTCAAGGTTAGATCAACACTGCTGAAAAAGTCATTATTTTGAGATAGACTAGAAATAGACATCTCGGAGAAGAGCTCCAATGGTAGGAAAAAGTGTGAATTTACAATCTCGTGTGCATCAAGTAAGGTCTCTAGTGTCTACTTTTATATACTAAAATAAATAATCTTTTCAATCTGACCAAAAAATATATAAACAGTAATAATATTTCCTCAAGAGAGGATCTCACCGTCGATTTCCACATGTGGAATATTCAATACTTTAAGGAACTCTGTTTCTGCTTCAGCAAAATTCTCCGACCACAATGAACACGAGTTTATTCTCAGGCAAGACAAGGAAGGAGGAAGATCTTCATCTATCAAAATCCGTAGCTTATCACAGCCATTGATCTCTAGCATCTCAAGAACTTTCGTATTTTGAAACCCTTTGTGATTCAGAGTCTTGAGATTTTCGAAACGGCTTATCCGTAGAGAAAAAATACCTTTTGGCAATAACCCTTCATCTGGAAACGATTCAATATCTTCGTTTCCTCCTTCAATCTCGAAATTTCGAAGATTTTCAAGATCTCTCAATCCCCTTTCGATTCTAGGCGTGAGCTTGTCGCATTGGCTGATACAAAGTGTTCGAAGATTACTCGGAAACCCTCCACCAGGGATCGTCTCGATCACTGGGCATTTGATTATGAACATCGATTGGAGAGAAGTGAGTCCGAACAATTTCTCCGGTAAAGCTCGGAGATTTTTGCAGTTTGAGAGTAGCATTGAAGAGAGTTTCGGCGTTGGGAGTCCTCCTTGTGGGAAAGTTTCCAGATTTGGGCAATCCCTGATTGCCAGAGATTCGAGTGCAATACGATCGTCTCCGAGTCCGGCGTGAATAGAGAAAGTTCTGAAGCTTTCACAATCCCTAATTGAGAGGCTTTTGAGCTTTGGAAACAAGGATAGAGGGAAAATGAGGAGATTGCTGCAGCTACTTCCGATGAACAGGTGCTCGAGCTGTGAGTAACTCCGTGTTGGCTGCAAACTATCTGCGAAATCTAGTTTCTTGCAGTCTCTTATGTATAAGGTCTTCAATGTGATTGGAGGGTGGCTCCCAGGGAAAGATTCAAGAGAGTGACAAGCAATGATGATCAGTTCATGGAGATTTGGATAGCTTTCCGTTAAACTCTCTGGCAAAGAAGTTAGTCCATAGCAGCTGTCAATGTGGAGTGACTGCAGATTCTGAGGAAGCTCCATGAGGTGAGGGATATCTCTCACTTTCAAACATTCCATGTCTGTTTCATCATCATATTGTGAAGGTCTTTTATCGTCACTTGATGGTGCACTCTGAACAGGTGGGTTTCCATATTGCTGGTACTGGTAGCTACTACTTCCAGGAAGACCAAAACCTTCATTTTTGGGATTTGAAAGAAGTGATGTTCTTGATATGTATGGACTTAACGAGCTATGTATATCCGAGATATATCCTGAGTATCTTGCCGAGATCACAGCAGGTTCTTCAATATTCTGATGTGAGCTTTCGAACTGAGTTTCATATTGGTCCAAATCTTCTGTTTGTGACAGTAGACGGTCCTTTGTCAAAGATGACCGGCTTGATGTCGAAGTTACATCATTGTCATCATTACTTTGACTACTTGAAGCTAAAATTTGTTGACCACTTGCACTCGCATCCAATTTTGGATACCCTGTAGGGGAAGACAGTTCATTTCTACCCATAGAGGAAATGCTGGCTGGACTTTCTTGAATATTTGACAGATTTCCTATGGAGAAATCTTCTCCTCCAGCAACTACTTTTAGGGGGCAATCATCAGAGATGGTGACTTCAGTGGAAGAAGGGAGTCCTTCTGGGAAAGTTTTTCTTAAGCTGGGACATCTTTGTATTATGAGTTTTAGGAGGCAAGGAAAGATCCCACCTTCTAGTTCCGGGCAAATCCATTCTTCCCATCTCAGCATGGCATAGAACTTTAGAGTTTGCAAGGATCGAAATGGTACAAAGCTAGAGTTGTTCTCACCGAAGAAGAACTCTAGACCAACCTTCTGCAGAATGTTAAATTTCTCAATACTGAGGTACTTGAGCGATGGCAACTGTCCCAGTGAAGGCAGTGATATGCAGCGATTGCAGCTACTGAGAGTGACGGACGCAATACTGGAGATTGAAGAATCACCTAACCACTTAGGAAATGCTGCACCCTGGTAAGACTCAATGCAGAACGTTTTCAAGCGTGGATGAGGTTCTAGCATCCTTAGAACCTCTTTCTGGTCACAGGCGAATGTATTTAAACTACCAGGAACGAAGCTAGAATCTTTCACAGTCCACTTTAGGATTAACCCATCAAGGAATGGCTTCCTTTTCAAACCAGCGTCTTTTGCTTCTGAGGCAAAGGCCACATTTTGTAGCTCAGAGATGCGAAGTGTCCCTCGGAGATGAGAAAGTTCTTTGAGCTCATGCAGCCCTGCACCACTCAGCTTTCCTATAACAAAATTTGATAACTTCTGCAAGCTTCTAAGCTTTTTAATTCCTGGTGGCATCTCTAACAGAGGAGTGTCAACGAGGTCAAGGAGGCGCAAGTTGATGAGTTCGGCAATGTTTTTTGGCAGGCTTGTGAGGTCATGGCAATTTGACAACAACAGTGTCTGCAGATTACAGAGAGTACACACAAACTCTGGGAGCTCTTTTATTTTGGTGCTTGACAGATCTAGATACCGTAACAGCTTCAAACCTTTTAATGATTTAGGCAAGTTGGTTATCTGATAATGAGACAAGCTAAGAATTCGTAGGCCACTCAATGACTGGAGCAAAGGGTTTAAAACTTTCTCTGTTAGTTGGAGAGATTCAAGACCTGTTAGCGAGTTGAACGGAAGAATGGTTCTCAGAAACTCAGCTCCACAGATGGACTTGAAAGCCACAGAAGCATCACATTGGCTTCTAGAAAATGAAAAATGTCGAGTTGTGCTTGGTATCTCCGGAATATTGTCATCTTCCAGTCTGAAACAAAAATCTCCTGAAACAGCTTTTGCCAAATCATTCATGAGATCATGCATCACAAAGCTTGTCGTAGTCCAATCTCTGGAAAAAAGATTGAGCAACTAAATCATCAAGGTACTTGTTTCCAATCTCTTCCAATCTTCTGTTGCTCCTTGGTTGGTATAAGAGGTCTATTGCCATCCATAGGAGCACCAATTTCTCCCTATCAAACACATGACCCTTGGGGAATATTGAGCAAAGGGCAAAACATCGCTTAAGTTGAGGAGGGAGAGAGTCATAACTCAGTTTAAAAACTGGAAGGATACTGTTGGTGTAGCTCGAGAAATTCTTTGATACAGCATACCAGTCGTCAGGATTTGGCTTTGACCGGAGATGAGATGCAATGGCTCTTGCAGCTAATGGCAAGCCCTTACATTGTTCTGCAATCCTTTTGCCAATTCCTTCTAATTCTTTGATAGAACCGACTGATATATTTCCAAAAGCAGATCTAGAGATCAGCTCCCAACATTCTTCATTAGTCATCAACTTTAATTGGTAGATTTTCACCTTTGCGACTGTGGAAACAATTTCACTTCGTGTGGTTAGAACAATCTTGCTTCCTTCCTCTGCATCAGTAAAGGCGACCTGGAAACTTTCCCATTCTGAAATATTTTCAGACCAAAAATCATCCAGAACGAGTAAAAACCTCTTCCCCGAGAGTATTTGCTTCAGCTGAACTTGAAGTGAAGGTAGATCCTCAGTATTAACAGCACTTGAAGTGATCTCCTGCAGAATGGCTTTTGTAATCGTGAAGACATTAAAGTTTATCCCAGCAGAATCCACATTTTAACATCAAAATGTTCGGTCACCCTGTTGTCATTAAAAACTATCTCTGTCAAGGTAGTCTTTCCAACACCTGGCATGCCAACTATAGAGATCACAGCTGGTTTGGAAATGCGTATTTCATCATCAGAAAGCAGCAAATTGACCAATGCTAGCTTATCTTCCGCTCGTCCGACCACTCTGCCTTGTGGAAGATCATCAGGTCTTGACCGTGATGCTTGCCTCCATTGTGGTTCTCTAATCTCGCTAAATTCTTTCAATCCAATAACTTCAATGTGTTTCACATGATGCTCCAGTAGTCTAACTACTTTTTCCATCTTTGGTTCTATCTTTTTCTGGATGGCTTCGCGACCAGCCATGAGATTCTGGAATAGTCCTCCGAAGCCTCCAGCTTCAGCTACTATTCTTCTTCTAAAAGCTTCAGTTAGTAACTCATCAAGAACATCCTCTGCCTGGAAGAAAGCATCTTTGATTCCTGTAAGCCAATGTTTTACTTCCCGAACATGTTCTGCTCTCCGCTCAGCATCCGCAAGCACTGGGTTGGCAGTCACCAAAGCGACCTTCAATCTCTTCAGCAATGCAGTGGAGGACTTTCCTTTACATAAGTCGACCAACTCTTGAGAAGTATTAATTCGCTCAACCATCACGTTCGCACAACTTGCTAAATAGGAGTTGTGGGAGTCGGAACTAGCACAATTAGATTTGTAAGGGTTCGTGAAGAGGAAGAGATTTCTAGGGTTAGCTAAGATCGCAAGAGATGAGTACGAGCTTTTGTTATTGCTATGTAAAAGTTTGAGTATAAGATTGTGTATATGATTGCAGATCCTTTACAAGGGTTTTTACATCGACTATATATACTATCTCTAAGGCGGCTGAACATTCCTAAGTCTTCGCGGAATTGCTTCGCTTGAGTCGGTTGCATCAATGTGGGCTTCGTGTCTGGACCGGGCTTATCTTCTTGTCATTGGGCTGAAGACTGTATTGGACCGAGGGTGTGGTAAACAGCCTTGGAGAGCTCGTGGTCGCCTGGCTTCGGCGAAGCCGTGGTCACCGTCTGCGAGCACGTGGTCGCATCTCGTGGCGCCGAGCACGTGATCGGCCCGACGCGGTCCGAGCACGTGGTCGGATCCTTCCCGGTCCATTGTGCGCTTGGTTCAGACTTAACCGCCACATGTTGCGCATGACGCGCAAGACTCAGTACTGCTTTTTCCTTCATCGAGAGTCCGGAGGACCATTTCTTTAATCATCTTGTCTTTGGACGTTAATGTTGAACGGGGTGAAAACCGACCCCAACAGTTAGCCCAAATTTCAGTAGTGTTAGAGATAATAGTGCCGAAGTTAAAGATGTATTGGATATCGAGCGTTACCGTCTAAGTCAAGGTGTTTGCTTATCCTGTCTTGCGCTGGTAGAGAATAACTTTACGCAGGAGGTTTTAAGACTCCGTAAAGCGTTTTGAAGATTTTAAGACTTCTTGTCAGATTTGTCAAGTTGCCGATTTTCTCGCAGAGATGATGAATTTTGATTGTTATTATATTTTCCCGAAGGTTTTAAGACTTCGCATTCCTTATGGAGGTTTTAAGACTCCGCGTCGCGATTTCTAGTGTCAACGACGTTTCCGGGCGATAGCCGGGCGATTTTTGGAGGCAAGAGCGTTTTTGACTGGAACCGGGAACCGCTAAAGAGATGGTTTTTTTTTTTTTTTTTTTTTTTTTTTTTTCCTTCCTTTCTTCTCCACTTGCTTGCTAGGGTTTTGCTCATTTCTCTCCATTTATTTCAGGTGTCACGACGAAGGTGTCATACGACCTCGAGCTTCACGACGCCACCGATCGGAGACTCGCGCTACCTCCGACACCGAGCTCGCGCCGCCATCTCTCACCTTTCTTCTTTGGTGAGTTTCCTCATTGATTCCTTTTGCACAAGTTTTTTCCAATTCTCCATAGCTTTTCTTAGATCTAGAATTTCTTTCATGGAGAATCAATGTGTTCTATGTTGTGTTGTTGATTGCTTGGGAGAATCCTTGAATCCTTGGTAGCTTGTTGATTTCTAAGCTTTGGTGGTTGATGGAGCAATCCTTGTGATTTCGATTTTAGATGCTTTGGAGAAGAAATAGAACTCTTGATTGATTGTTGAAAATTCTTGACCCTAGATCCATCTCGTTGACTTTTGTGTAGATAGACTTGTTGTTATGGAGCAAACCACATTCGAGGATGCTATCGCGCGTTGTTTTGGACAGCCCAAATCGCCAAAGCCACCCGACTAAGCCGAATTGCGGTCGCGCCGCCATCCGTCCGAGCCGACCTCGTGGTCGCCGGGTACCGATCCGTCTCAGCGGTCGCGCCATCCGGTCCAAGCCGACCTCGTGGTCGCGGCCGAGAGGGACCGAGCGCAAGCTCGCGGCTCGAGCGAGACCGAGCACGGCTCGCTGGTTCGAGTGGCACCGAGCCCGTGGTCGCTGCTGGTGAGCGGGACCGAGCGCCGTCGCTTCTCCGAGCCGGGGAAGTGGGGCGAAGACTTGATGGTTCGCCACGGAGGAATTGAACTCTCCTTCCCCCTTAATGAGGACCCGGGCTCAGTTGGTAGCCGACGCCACCCTGTCGTCCAAATTTTTCTTCTACCTCCGATGATGAGGACGGCGGTGATGCAACCTTTGCAGAGGTTGATCAACCTCGGTAGTCAAGAAGAAGAAGACGTCCGGATCCTCGGGATCCACTCTTTCCGACGAGGAGTCGCTGCAAATTGCGGAGAGAGGATTTCGGACGAGATCAGGCTAGTCGTTCTGCGACAGACTGAGCCGATGCTCATCCTCCGGATACTTCACTTTGTACGAGAATTTCGTTGAACACTACTTGTCGTGGTTTCCGATAACCGGCTTCCTTCTTCGTTTCCTAGAGGCGAATAGCATCTCCCTTGCTCAGATCAACCCTGTGGGGTTAAGGCATATCATTGGTATCTACGTGCTTCAGGGAGTGCAACGCAGAGATTAGACCGAGCACCGCTTTTTAGCTTAGCCCGGGCGCTAGGGGGAACTTAGGTATTTGGTTTCTCCGACTCAGGTCAAGACGCTCATCGACGGGTTCCCGAAAGCAAGGACGACCACTTCGAGGATCGATTCTTCTCCGTTGAGATTTCGGAGAGGACCGTTGAGGCGGCTCATATCTCACTTGTCGGCGAGTTGGGAGAAAAGAGGTAATTTCATCTCCGTAAATATTTTTTGTATCGCTCCATGTTTTGTGTAATAATTTCCAGATTGTTGCTTTTTATAGTGAAGCCAGCATTTCAGACGGTTGGCCGAAGCGACGCAGCGGCCATCGATAGCGTTCTTGCTGCCGAGAACAGCGACTGGGTAAAGTCTTTTACTCGTCAGAGGATCCAAAGCTTTCCACCAGGATCTTCCCGGGGAAGGTTCTTGACGGGTGCTCTTAGGGTTTCTGCGCTTATCAGCGAGAGAGAGAGCGTACGGCGCGCCGAAGGCCAAGGTTCCGGGCGAGCACGTGCTCGCAGAATAGAGCCCCGTCGACCGCAGCGCCCAAGACTCCTGCTGCCCCGACGTCGTTTTACGCTTTCGACCTTCTACCGACGAGATATGAGTGATGCGCGCGAGCAGAACGGAAAGAGCCCTAACGCCGAGGGCAAGGCGAGACGATCTCCCGATGGAGCACCTCCGGCGCAGAAGACGGGTTCTTCTCCTCGCTTTACAATGCATCGTCCCCTCCGGCTCTTGGTTCCAGCGGGAGGGCTTTCGCGCTGGCGAAGGCCAATGTTTCTGAGGTTTGGATTTTTTTTGTGCTTGTTATTGTTACTTAAAACTCTCTTGACTTTAATATGGTCCTCCTTGCTCTTTTCTGTATGCAGCTTTCGGCTCAGCTAGACTAGCTGGCCTTTTGCTTTGAAGAGGAATCTCACTCTCGTGACGAGGAGTTTCGCGAGGTCAAGAAGACCAACGTCGAGCTTGCTGAGAGGAACCTAGCTCTTGAGGATGACATTGCTTCTGTGAAGAAGAGGGAGGAAGAGTTGAGTAGCAAGCTGTCGAGAGCGTCTTTGAGGCGCGCGAAAGACAAGGAGGAGATTGCTGTGCTTAGGGGTAAGCTGTTGGATGCTGAGGTCAGCAAGGATGCCAAGATCGCAGAGGCCGTTGCTGAGGCGAGAGATGAGGAGGCTCGCAGCTCCTGTCGAGTCAGCAGGCCGCCGGACTGCTTGATAGGATTGGAGGGATAGCGAAAGACAACATGCTCGACCTTGCTGAGATTGATGCGAATTTGGAGTTCATAGATCGTATTTGCCAGTCTGATGGGCCGACGTTGGATGCTGCGGAGGCGCTTTTGGTTGAGAGGAAGATCCCGATTTATGATGCTCGCGACGTGTTTAGCGAGCTTGTCTCTGGTGAGGCGAGCCTTGGAGATCTCGGAGGACGACGATGAGGTAGTTTGATGAGGATGAGGAGGTCCGAAAGTGACCACCTTTCTTAGTTTATTTTTAGTCCTTTTGTTTTTGTATCGGATTTGATGATTCTGGGTTGCAGTATTGGATGGTTTGTATCCTTGCTGCTTTTTTGGGATGTTGTGCGGGATGACTGTGATCATAGTTTTTGTTTCTTATGATAAACCGTGATAGTTTTTTGCACAATGTACTTGCTTCAGATGTTTCCCTATGCTCATGAGCACAATGTACAATGTACTACGTTTGCCAATACCGTTGTTGGTTTATTTTTTGCTCACGAATGGGGCTTTGTTTGCTCATGAATGAGGCTTTGTTTGCTCATGAATAAGGCTTTGTTTAGTAGAGAAAACGCACATGCGCTCACGCTTTTTATCTGCCAACGTTGCTGTTGGGCTTTGCAGAATGGTGCTGTTCTCTAGACACGTCTGTCCCAGAACATACACACCATAAGTTTTACCAGCGTGGACCCGGGTTTTCTGAACGATTGTTCGTGGTACATGCCGAACAAATCATTGGCAATGCTTTTTACCAACGATGCTTGTTGGGTTTCGAGTGATCACCGGGTTCGTTCCCCCAATCTGAACACATCGATACTTATATAGCGCTTTGGATCCGATGCTTTGGATGTCATTATGTTACAGATTCCCGCATCATCACCGTGCAGCAACAATGAATGCGGAACGACTCTACTTGGTTAAAGCTTTGAGATGTCCATGATGGACATAGCTGTTCTCGTGGTGAGGTTTGTGCCAAGTGTTTGAAGTTTCTGGTGATGGTGTAGTCAAATAGTAGAGAGTACGGTACCTCTACCCCCTCCTTTGTACGGAAGAGGGAACTGAATTTTGTCTAGAGAGATTGAGCTTGTTCGAAGACAAGGCTTATGGAAACACTTACTCCCCCCCTTAAGGCGGAGGAGATCAGTGGAGCTCATCCGGAGACAAGGCTTTGTGAACGCGTAATCCCCCCTTTTGACGGAGGGGGCAATCGAACCCGTTCAAGACGAGCTGCCTACGCATCTTTGCGAGGGATCAAGTCGCCACGAGTTCATTTTCCTTTTGTGAGAAGACTAGTGATAGTACTTTTTCAAGTGTTGCGTTCCAAGAGTTAAGGATGGGAGTGCCTGCCGTGGTGGCGAGCTCATAAACCCGGGATCTAATGACTGTTGTGACTTTGTATGGGCCTTCCCAATTGGTGCCGAGCTTGCTCGGCTCTCTCATTGTGTTCGAACACCTCACGCAGGACTAAGTCGCCTGTGGAGAAACGCTCTCTCGACTCCTGAGTTGTAATACCTTGAAGCTGCGCCTGGTAGTTGGTAATCCGAATGAGTGCTTGGTCGCGTCGTCATCGAGGAAATCCAATGCGTCAATAAGCATTGACCGGTTGATTTGTTCGCTGATAGGTAAGAGTCGCTGCATCGGCGAACAGATTTCGGATGGAATAACGATTCGGTTCCGTAGACAAGGGCGAAAGGAGTTTCACTTTGTTGCTTGCCGAGGAGCGGTGGGACCACAAAACTCCTTCTAATTCGTCGACCCAACGGCCCTTTTTTTGTCTCTAAGCGCTTTTTAAGGCCATCAAGGATCATCTTGTTGATAGCTTCTGCTTGACCGTTACCTTGGGGGTAGCGAGGCGTGGATTTGCTAAGACGGATGTTCTATTTCGCACAGAATGTCTCAAACCGGTTGGATATGAATTGCGAACCGTTGTCTGTAACGATCTCGTATGGAACTCCGTGATGACATATGACGTTTTTCCAGACAAAGCTTTCCACTTGTACGTCTTTGATGTTTGCGTAGGCTTCAGCTTCTACCCACTTTGAGAAATAATCTGTTAGCACGAGCAAGAATCGCTTCTGTTTTGATGGGTGCAGTGGTCCAACAATGTCCATGGCCCATCTCATGAACGGGTAAGGCGATGTGACAACGGAGCGTATCGTGGTTGGGTGATGGGTCTTCGAGCGTGTCTCCGCACTTCTCACACTTGGCTGAGAATTTCATGCAATCGCTACTACTGAAGAGCGAGCGACCATGTCTCTTGATTTTGATCGCAAGTGCTTTGCCTCTCGAGTGATTGCCGCAGGACCCGCTGTGGACTTCTTCCATTATTCGCTCGCTTCTGTCCTTCCACGCAGTGGAAGCATAGGACCGGAGAAACCCCATCCGAAGAGGTTTCCATCAAGTAAAACATAACGGCTGGCTTGCTCCGCGAACTTGCGAGCTGCCCATTTGCTATTGGGCAATTTACCATCGGTAATGTACTCGCAGATCTCGTCGATCCATGACTTGTCACAGCCAGATTTCTATTTCTCCGGCTCCGGCCCATTGGAACCGCTTCGAGCTGGTCATGTCATGCATATCGGCGTCCGGGGATTTCGGTGCTTCGTCATTTCGTTCGCGAATCGCTTCGCAAGGGCGCTCATTGCGTTGCTGCTTGAGGCGTGTTAAGATGGCGAGTGACACATCCCGTTGAATGCGTGGAATTCAATGAACTCGACCGAATGATCCGTTTTGGGCCGGGTCTTCGGGCGTAGAAGTAGTGAGAGCTAGGTTGGCCAATGCGCGCCCATGTTTTCATCTCTCGGGAATCTTTGAAGGGCTAATTCTTGGAACGACGAAGGGAGGTTTTTACTACCTTTAGATAAGCCTCCATGCGATCATCCTTTGCGATGTACTCACCACTGAACTCGACCGGGTCACCACCGTGAGTCGAGAACGCTGGATATGTTCAATTCGTCCTTGGGCGAGCCTCATGACGAGGGCCTCATATTCTGCTTCGTTGTTAGAGGCTTTAAATCCAAGTCGAAATGATTGCTCAAGGGCCTCTCGGTTGGCGACACTAATCGTATTCCAATTCCCGAACCATTCTTTGAAGACGAGCCGTTCACGATATAGCGCCAGATTCGCCGCTTACCTCCGGATTTTTGTCTTCGAGTTTCTATGAGGAAATCTGCTAAAGACTTGTGACTTGTTGCAAGTTCGCCTTTGTATTCTATGTCAGATTCGGCTGAGCTCCATAGCCCACTTGGCTAACCCGCCAGATTGACTTGGGCTATGTAAAACCGAACGAGCGGGAAAGTACTAAGGACAATAATTGAATGAGATTGAAAGTAAGGTCTTAGCTTTCTCGATGCCATGAGGACGGAGAGCGCCAGCTTCTCCAGTTGAGGGTATCTTGTCTCAGGCTCCGTGAGTGTTTTACTCACATAGAAGATAAGCTTCGCCGCTTCTTTCCTCCTCTAAGACAAGGACATGACCGATCGCTCTCTGAAACGGCAATGTAGAGGAAGAGAGGTTCTCCAGTCACTGGCTTAGCAAGGATAGGTGGCTCTGCCAGGTATTCCTTGAGCTGTTTGAAGGCGTCTTCGCATTTTTTTGACCAGTCGAATTGTTTGTTTCCTCGTAGAGTGTTGTAGAAGGGAAGACACTTGTCAGTGGAGCGTGAGATAAACCGATTGAGTGCAGCCACTCTCCCAGTTAACCTCTGTATCTCGCGTTTGTTCTTTGGAGAGGCCATCTGGATCAGTGCATCGATCTGCTTTGGGTTGGCTTCGATGCCTCGACAAGTGACTAGGTACCCAAGGAACTCACCAGAAGTCACAGCAAACCTACACTTTGTTGGATTCAGCTTCATGTTGTGGAGGTTTAGCTGGTTGAAGAACTCTTCCAGATGGGTGATGTGGTCTTCTTCTTTGAGTGACTTGACGAGCATGTCATCAATGTAAACCTCCATAGTCTTTCCTAACTGGTTCTGGAACATCTTGTTCACTAGCCTTTGATACGTTGCTCCGCGTTTTTCGGGCCAAAGGGCATTACCTTGTAAAGAGAGATGCCCCGTAAGAATGAAAGCTGTCTTCTCACGATCTTCGGGGTGCATTAGGATCTGGTTGTAGCCGGAGAAAGCGTCCATGAAGCTAAGGAGCTTGTTGCCTGCTGTTGCTTCCACCAAACGATCAATGTGAGGTAAGGGGAAGCTGTCTTTCGGGCAGGCTTTGTTAAGATCCGTGAAGTCGACGCAGACGCGCCACTTCCCATTCTTCTTCTTGACCACGACTGGGTTGGCGAGCCAGTCGGGATACTTGACCTCGGTTATCGACCCAACTCGCAGGAGCCTCTCGACTTCATCGTTAACAGCCTTTGCCCGTTCAGGACCCAACTTCCTTCTTTTCTGTTTGACGGGTTTAAATGTCAGATCAACATTGAGTTCGTGGCTGGTGATGTTGATATCTATTCCGGGCATATCTTCGGCGTTCCAGGCAAAGGCGTTGACGTTCTTCTGAAGGAAAGCCACTAGCTTTGTTTTGAGTATTTCGTTAAGGGCAGCTCCGACTTCGACACATCTCTCTGGGTGCTGCTCGTCGATACACACAGAGATCACGGGTTCGCAGGTAGGTCGCTTCTTCCGCACGGACCGCCCCGCGATCCGTAATTGTTATAAGAGGTTAGCAAGGTCTTTCACCGGATTGGGATTGTTTTTTGCTTTCTTCCGTGGCCCTGTGAGGTCGGGTTGTCTATCCTCTCTTCATGAGTCATTGGGTTCGAAGTCATCGTTCTCCACGGTCACAAGCAGCTTTGTGCACTTACCAAGAAAACACATGCGGGAATCTCTTTGATTGTCAGTAGATTGTTTAGGATGCCATCACCGCCGGGAATTTTAAGCACAAGTGGTAAGTTGATGGTACGCAGATTTGATTGAGCCATGGCGCTCCCATAATTGCGTTGTAAATGGCGGGATGATCGATAACCGTGAAGTTCACCATCTTCTTGACGCCTCCAGCTTGGACAAGCAGGCGAATAGTTCCCATTGTCAAAGTTGTCTCGCCAGAGAAGCCTGTTATAGGCTTCGGTTGCCCTCTGACGAGTGAGAGGTTGATCTTCATTTTTTTGAGCGTATCCTTGAAGATAACGTCCACTGAGCTTCCAGTATCGATGAGGACTCGAGCAACGTTGAAATCGAAGATAGTCAGGGGTTGATTACCAAAGGATCGTTATGTGGATGGTCAATGCCTCGGCATCCTCTTCGCCAAAAATGACGGGGTCGCTGGCACGCTTTGCCCTCGGGGGCGGAGATGTTAGCACAGACCTCTGCTGCGTCTCGTAAGCCTCGATCGCAGCTTACATTGTCAGACAAGATCTTGCGACCCTCCCATGATCACGTTGATAGTGCCTTGCGGGTCTCCGCCACGGGTTGTCTCCACGACGCTGTCGCCGCGGAATCTCGGTCCGAACCTCGGTGACATCTTGAGCCCTTTCTTCTGGTTTGAAGTCCGCCAGTTGATGTTACCTTTGAGAGTGCCCCTCTGCCAGCTTAGCAGCCAGTCGTCGCCCTAACTCATGGCACTTTGCAATCGAATGCCCTGTTGTCTTGTGGAATTCAAGACAGTTTTTCGTCAGATCTTCGGGTCTCTAACCCATGTGAAGTTTCTCTGCCATGACCACGCACGCGGCCTCGGCCTCTACCATATCCGGGTGCTTCGATTTGGTAATTGTGAGCTCCTCCTACTCCCCCTTCAAACCGGACGGCAGGATTGCCTTTCTTTGGTGCAGCCAGGGATGAAATCGAGGAGGTTCACCGCTTAGTTTTTTCCGCCTCTCTTGGCGGAGCTCTTCTTCACTTCGGGCAAAATCAGCTGCACGGTGAAGAGCGTCTTGAATCGTTGTCGGAGGATTGATGGTGAGTTCATGCCAAAACGGAGATGGGCATTTAACTCCTCTTAAGGCTTCCAAGGCAGATGTATTGCTTATTCCATCTACCTTTGACAGAGTATTTTTGAACCTCGTCAGAAAGCTTCTAAGCTTCGCTCTCTCCTTGCTTGTTGGTCCATAGCTCAGTCAGAATCTTTTCGTCAAATAAGATGTTGTAGTGTTGTATTTAACATCTCGAAAGTTGGTGGAAGTTGTGGATCGAATTCCTCTCCAGTTTGTAGAACCACCTTGAGGGCGGGCCCTTGAGGCTTTTTCTAATGAAGCATGTTGCCGACGTCCTTCTCGGTTTCTTTGAAATTTTCCCTCCCTAGGGCTACCTCGAACTCCATTAGATGATCAGCTGGGTCGGAGGTTCCTTCGTAGGCTTGGAAGCCTCGATTCTTCCCGGATCGAGATTTTGGCCCTTGAGATGCTTTCAAAAGGGGTGTTTCGGCCTTCTCTAGGACGAAGGCGACCCGGAGCCTTCCTCGTGCTTCGCACATCTGTAGCTTTAGTAGTCCTTAGGTCCGAAACGACATGGTCTAACCGGGCTTTTAATGCTGCGACCTCTTCGCTTTGGGATCCTTGTGGAGCTTTTCGCTTCGCTCCCTCCCCGTAAGGCTTTGCCATGGTTTGAGCTTCTTCTCCATCAGCGGTGTTGTATGCATGCTTTAGTTCGGATGCGTCTCCGAGGGTTGATCTTCGTCCGATTCTTCCTTTGCTCGCTCGGGAGTTTCATCGATTCTCGATGAGGCGGTGGTGGAGGCAGATCTTCCGGGTCAATACGATCGGTTCGAGGTGGCAGCTTCTCATGTCGAATCCTTCGAATGACTCGGGCGTGGTGAAGTTGAGGCGCCGGACGGACACGGAGATCTTTTTGAGTCCGTCTTCCGAGCGCCAGAATTCGCTCTATAAATTTCATGGTATTTTTCCCCGATCCCTGGCTTTCTTCGTGAGCACATCAAGTATCTGCTTGATCTCCGTGATATCCGCTGGGTTGTTGTGAGGCGCCGCTTTCCATAGAGTTTTCCTTTTCCTCGCCTGTTCTGTGAGACGAGGATCCTTCGCTTTCGTGTTGTTACAGGACATCTTGGTGGTGTTATGAAACCTAGCTTTCTTGGTCGAATTTTCTAGCTCCCCCACAGACGGCCAAATTGTGGGAGTCTGAACTAAGACAATTAGATTTAGGAGGGTTCGTGAAGAGGAAGAGATTTCTAGGGTTAGCTAAGATCGCAAAGAGATAGACTGAGCTTTTGTTATTGCTTATGTAAAAGTTTGAGTATAAGATTGTGTATATGATTCGGATCCTTTAAGAAGGGTTTTACATCGACTATATATACTATCTCTAAGGCGGTCAACATTCCTAAGTCTTCGCGGAATTGCTTCGCTTGAGTCGGTTGCATCAATGTGGGCTTCGTGGTCTCGACCGGGCTTATCTTCTCGCTATCGTAAGATCAGATTGGACCGAGGGTGTGGTAAACAGCCTTGGAGAGCTTCGTGGTCGCCGGGCTGGCTGCGGTCGCCGGCTCTGCGAGCACGTGGGTCGCATCTCGTGGCGCCGAAAGACGTGATCGGGCCGACGCGTCCGAAATGGTCGGATCCTTCCCGGTCCATTGTCTCGCTTGTTTCAGACTTAACCGCCACATGTTTCGCGATCGCGAAGGAAGACTGCATCTGTTGTTCCTTCTTCATCGAGAGTCTGGAGGACCATTTCTTTAATCATCTTGTCTTTGGACGTTAATGTTGAGCGGGTGAAAACCGACCCCAACAGGAGTTCACCATGATTTTGAAGCCAAGATTATGAAAATTTTCAGCTGTCCTGACAGTAAGTGACAACAATTTCAAGATTTGGGAGATTTTCTTCTTCCATTTGATCACAAGATTTATAATTTTGCAGACATTTTGCCTAGAACTCTTATATACATTTCCATTTCAAAACTTTTGTTACAATTTCTTTGACAGTGGCCATGGAGAATTCATCAAGTCACATTCAAGAAAAAGAAGACAAACTAACGGGGGAATAAGGTGAGTCTGACCTGATCTCTTTTCTTATCTTGCTGCAGTTTGAAGTTTTATTGATCTCTTGCGTTTTCTTCTTCCCTTTACCTGTTTTCAAGCATTTGGTCAAGCAGATTTTTCTTTCTTTCTTCTGCGTCTTCTTCTTCTTCTTCTTCTTATTCCCTGTCCTCTAATGTTCTGTGTCGTGTCTGAATTTTAAGATCTATATGCAGCAGTTAGATCAGACTAGGAAGCCAAAATGGGTTTGGCTGCATACTATTCCCATATACTATGCTCCTAAGAAGGCTCAGGGAAGAAATGGTCCTGCCAATGTCTCGGTTCAACCAATAAAATACCACATTATGTGAGTTTTCTTATACCACCATCTCTTTTTTATCTTCTCTAATTAATGTATATTATCTGTAAAGGATTTGACCGATAGAATTGAAGTCACATAATTCCGCATTCCAACCTATAACAACATATGAAAAAAAGAAATGAAATAAAATTATGTTTCTCACAAGGTTTTTTTTTATGGTTATATGATATGATACTAATCCTAGTTTACAAGTTTTGTCCTTTAAATCTACATGTGTAATCTGGGTTGTGCTAAGCCAATTGGGCTCCAGAAAGACACTGTAGATCATTCACGCCTGTACTATAGAAGACAAAAACATTTAAAGGTCTAACTAATTATTTACGAAGACTCCAAAAAAAGCACATCCGTTGATTCAACTCATGGTTTTGCATTTTTGCGTGATAGCTTGTAAGACTGACTTTGTCTCAGTTGACCAAGACAAGGTAAGACTTTTCTTGCCAGCTCATTAGGGAATCAATCTCGCATTTAATATTTTGTTCGTTTGTGGCAGATAACACCTTCTAAATTCGAAGTCGCTCTTTACTTCTTATTAAATTGTCATCTGTAACTAATCAGAATTTTCAGAGTATTTTCTCAAGTCAACTTGTGAAATTTCCTCTAATATTTCATTCTAAGTAAATGATTTTTACTAATTCATTCATCATAAAAATTTCGTCCTTTTCATTTTCTGGGTAGTTTCAGTTGGTGATTGTAGATTTCACTTCGGTCGCACAATTCACACCGTATAATTATATAGCCTGCTGTGAAGTTGTTCATCTTGAGAAATAAATCTCCAACTTTTTGATTTTTTAACTTGTTTGTCGTGTTCTTCCAAAGGGCTTTGTGTGGGAAAAGGTAGACAAGATGATTGTAGGAGAGATGGTTCTTTCAGCATTCTTACAGGCTCTCTTCCAGACCCTGTTGTCTGCACCTTTCAAGAACTTCTTCAAGAGGCGAGAACTGAACGAGAATGTACTAGAGAGGCTCAACACTGCGTTGTTGACCATAAGTGCGGTGCTGATTGATGCGGAGGAGAAGCAGATTACCAACCCTGTGGTGGAAAAATGGGTCAACGAGCTAAGAGATGTTGTTTACCATGCTGAAGATGCTCTTGATGATATTGCTACAGAAGCTATGCGTCTCAACATAGGAGCTGAATCTTCCTCCTCCGATAGGCTGAGACAGCTTCGTGGCAGAATGTCCCTGGGTGATTTTCTTGACGGGAACAGTGAACATTTGGAGACCCGGCTTGAGAAGGTCACGATCAGGCTCGAACGTTTAGCCTCACAAAGAAATATCCTGGGTTTAAAAGAGCTCACTCCAATGATACCCAAACAAAGGTTGCCAACGACATCTCTTGTGGATGAATCTGAAGTGTTTGGTAGAGATGATGATAAAGATAAGATCATGAGATTTTTGATTCCTGAAAATGGAACCGATAACGGGTTAACCGTTGTAGCTATTGTTGGAACTGGAGGGGTTGGCAAAACCACACTTTCGCAACTCCTATACAATGATCAGCGTGTTCAGAGTCATTTTGGAACTAGAGTCTGGGCTCATGTCTCAGAGGAGTTTGACGTTTTTAAGATCCAAAAAGGTTTATGAATCCGTTACTTCCCGGCCTTGCGAATTCACTGACCTGGATGTACTTCAAGTCAAATTGAAGGAGAGGTTAATAGGCTTACCGTTTCTGCTTGTTCTAGATGATCTGTGGAATGAAAATTTTGCGGATTGGGATCTTCTACGCCAACCTTTCATATCTGCTGCTCGAGGGAGCCGAATCCTTGTGACAACACGAAGCCAACGTGTTGCATCTACTATGTGTTCTATCCATGTACAAAACCTTCAGCCATTATCTGATGGAGATTGCTGGTCATTGTTTATAAAAACTGTATTTGGTAGTCACGATCCATGCCTAGATAAAGAAATTGGGGATCTTGCGGAAAGGATAGTGCACAAGTGCCGCGGCCTGCCTTTAGCAGTGAAAACACTTGGTGGTGTTCTTCGATTTGAAGGTAAAGTCGTAGAATGGGAGAGAGTCCTAAGAAGCAAGATTTGGGATCTTCCAGCTGATAAGAGCAACCTACTTCCAGTTTTACGGGTAAGCTATTACTACCTTCCAGCTTACTTGAAACGATGTTTTGCCTATTGCTCAATATTTCCCAAAGGGCATGCGTTTGAGAAGGAAAAGGTATTTCTTTTGTGGATGGCAGAAGGTTTCTTGCAACAGACGAGAAGCAGTAAGAATCTAGAAGAGCTTGGGGATGAGTACTTTTCTGAACTAGAATCAAGGTCGCTTTTTCAAAAGACCAAAACGAGATATATAATGCATGATTTTATCAATGAACTGTCTCAGTTTGCTTCAGGAGAGTTCAGCTCGAAGTTTGAAGATGGATACAAACTTCAGATTTCAGAAAGAACAAGATATTTATCGTACCTGCGAGATAATTATGCTGAGCCTATGGAGTTTGAGGCTCTTCGCGAGGTCAAGTTTCTTAGAACTTTTCTACCACTCAGCCTCACAAACTCTTCTCGGTCATGCTGCTTAGATACAATGGTCGGCGAGAAGTTACTTCCAATGCTTACTCGCTTGCGTGTTTTGTCTTTGTCACATTTCAAGATCGCAAGGTTGCCGCCAGATTTTTTCAGGAACTTAAGCCATGCCCGGTTTTTGGATCTCTCTCGCACTGAACTCGAGAAACTTCCGAAATCCCTTTGTTGTATGTACAACCTCCAGACACTTCTTCTCTCCTTCTGTTCCAGTTTGAAGGAGCTACCTACAGACATCTGCAACCTCATCAATCTGAGGTATCTTGATCTGATTGGTACGAAGCTAAAACATATGCCGCGTAAATTTGGTAGACTGAAGAGCCTTCAGACTCTTACAACTTTTTTTGTAAGTGCTAGTGACGGGGCAAGGATTTGTGAACTTGGAGAGCTTCACGAACTTCATGGAAAACTTAAAATAGTCGAGCTACAGCGAGTTGTGGATGTTGCTGATGCTGCAGGAGCAAATTTAAACAGCAAACAACATCTCAAGGAGATAGATTTTGTCTGGAGAACTGGATCTACTAGCTCAGAGAGCAACTCAAATCCTCATAGGACGCAAAACAAAGCTGAAGTATTTGAGAATTTACGCCCGCATAGTCATATCGAGAAACTCACTATTGAGAAATACAAAGGAAGATGGTTTCCAAATTGGTTGAGTGATTCTTCGTTCTCTAGAATCGTGTGCATACGCCTTAAAGAGTGTCAATACTGTTCCCTGTTGCCATCTCTTGGTCAACTACCAGGTCTCAAAGAACTTTACATTTCAGGAATGGCTGGGCTTAGAAACATAGGTCCTGAGTTCTACTTCAGCGACCTACAACTGCGTGATCGAGACCAACAGCCGTTTAGATCACTTGAAACGCTGCAATTTGATAGCCTGCCAAATTGGCAAGAGTGGTTAGACGTAAGGGTCACAAGAGGAGACTTGTTCCCTTCTCTCAAGAAACTTTTCATACTGAGATGTCCAGAGCTAACCGGGCATCTACCAAGCTTTCTTCCTTCTCTGATATCTCTTCACATCCATAAATGCGGCCTCTTAGATTTCCAGCCAGACCACCACGAATACAGCTATGGGAACCTTCAAACGCTAAGCGTAAAAAGCAGCTGTGACTCTCTCATTACATTTCCTCTAAGCCATTTCGCCAACCTCGAGAAGCTTGAAATCGATCACTGCACATCTCTGCATTCTCTTCAGCTCTCAAACGAGCATGTGTATGGTCTGAATGCTCTAAGAAATCTGAGAATCAATGACTGTCAGAATCTGCAGCTTCTTCCAGAGCTAAGCTTCCTGTCTCAAAGATTACAGGTCACAAACTGCAGGTATCTCAGACAGTCAATGGAACAACAGACTCAATATCAACATCCTCAGTTTCATCTTCCAAGATCAAACGTTTCAGGCTCACCGAGGTCTCATGGTTCACGCAGATCGTATGATTCACGTTCACCCTCAAGATATGATTAAACCTGATCAAAGACGTTTTTCTTTGTTCTATTTCTAAGTGAATTCTTTATGGATATGTACTATGTGTTCTACTGTTCTGGTTTTATATCAAAGTAATTCAATTTTCTTTTTAGATAAAGTAATTCAAAAACAGAACTACCAACTGGAAACAGAGGTTAATGCAATCCCTAAAACTCTATATCTTACCCAGTGAAACGATTTGTGGTGGTTGTGGAGGCGGAGGTGAATAAGTTATTTTTCGGCACCTTCAACTCTCTCCAATCGCTTCATCTTTGGTAACACCATGTTGCTTCATGTAACAATTCACCCCTTTAGCCACTTCTCCTCTGCTCATCTCTTGCTGCTCATTCATTACATTTGTTAAGTTAATTTGTAAGAAAAACTTCTTGTTGATGTGATTGTTTGTTGTCATGATTTTGTATGTAGGTGGTTATGTCGTTCTTAAGACAAAAGACGCCATTCAAAGCTTCCAACATTTTGGGTTTGGAATTGTACCAATCATAAGTTTGATTCTCATCACAATCTTCCATCGCGATAAAGCTATAGGCTGCAAAATGATCCATTGACGTCTGCATTCCAATCTCCATGTACTCCTCAAAGGTTGGCACGTGACTTGCGCGTGCCCATTTCGAGATGGCCAAGTAGGCTTTCCCCAACTTCTTCATCTATATGCAAATCACTCAGTTTTTCCTAAAGACACAAAACTTGGCCACCCCAATTTGGACAAGTACTCACCTCATCGACCGCTGCTTGCACAATGCGTGATCTTCCTCATTTCTTGTTCAATCTCTTCTAAAGTTTCAAACACACTTGGAAAGACGATTCTTATATAGCTTGGTAGCTTTTCAATCTCCCCAAGATTCCACCTGGACAGTAAAGTTTGCACACCATTTTGCCTACTCTTAAATAATATCAAGGAAATATGAGTTAGGAGTTAAAAGAGAACACCTCTGGAAAGAACCAATGAGACTTGTAACTTCAGGAAGAGTGCCATATGCATCACATGTGTCATTTAAAACAGTTGCAATCACGGTAAGTTTAGCGACTATAATTCTCCCAAGCGAATACCGTGGCTCGAAATACAATGCGAGTGCCCCAAAATAGACCTCTACAATTCTGTCTCTGATGTAAGGTAGCTTAGATGCAATATCTAGCTCCTTCCACCAGCTGCAATGAACATAAATATATTCAAATAAAACAAGACTGATACACATATATATATACGTATATAAAGATTATAGAAATGAACTACCACAACTTACTTGGTAAGATCTCGTTGTTATCTTCTTCTTGATCGTAGTAAGAGATTTATTCTCTTGCGACTAGTATCTCCAAGTTATGATATCGAGCTCTATACAATGCTGTTTGTATACGCCTATAGAGCTGGGGCTTAAAAGTACTCTCTGCCAAGGACTCCAAGTGATTCCTTGTGAAACTCAGTGCTTCGTCCAGTATATATTCATATGGTGTTCCGAGATGTGCTGCTTCGTACAACTGTAACATCCCTCTAATATTCTCAGCTAGACTTTCCTTGAGCCTCCCATTTTTCCCCGAACGGGTATTAAATCTCTAAACCCGAAAACTCGAAAACCCAAAAAATCCGAACCGATACCCGAACGCCCAGGCCTATCATGATGAAATTTGTTCACTAAAAATTAATACAAAACAGGAGCTAAAACATAATTTACAATTTTACATAAACACACAACAAAAATAAAAGCAGAAACCTTAACCGATAAACACCAACAGAAAATAATTTATAGCAGAAAAAAACATGGCCTTATGTTGTCGACATGCTCCACTGAGGCAGTTCTCGAATTCTGCTGATCAGAAAACTCCTGAAAAGCCACCGGAATTTTAGCCTTGCCACCCTATATCTCACCTTCAACCACTTGAGAGGACACTACAAGAAAAATACCGCAAAACTGACGGCCAATTCCGTCGGAAATCCGTCGGATTTGGCAAAATCCGTCGGAAATCCGTCGGTTTTTTCCGTCGCTTCTATCTCGTCGGAAATAAAAGCTGTGTCGGAAATCCGTCGGTTTAAAACCGATGGAAAACCGACGGATTTCTGACGGATTTTCGACGGATTTCCGACACATTTCAAATTAAATAATATTTAATTTATTGTAATTAATATTAATTAATTGTAATTAATTATAATTAATATATAAAATTAATTCGGAATAATTATAAATTAAAATTATAAATTTTTTTAATTACAATTAAAATAAAAAAATTAAAACATTTTCATCTTCATCTTCATCTTCATCTTCTTCTTCATCATCTTCATCTTCTTCATCTTCTTCATCTTCTTCATCTTCTTCATCTTCTTCATCTTTTTCTTCTTCTTCTTCTTCTTCTTCTTCTTCTTCTTCCGACGAAATCGTCAATTTTCATGTCTATCGGAAATACGTCGGAAATCCGTCGGAATTTCCGACGGATTTATATTCCGTCAGAAATTCCGTCGGTTTTGCGGTAAATTTCTTGTAGTGGGAGGACCAAACAATCCATGTATTGGTCTTGATTTGTGGTTCGTAAAATATTTTATGATTTGCAATTTTTAACTAGTTGCATATTTCAAACAATTATATTTTTTATTATTACGAATTACGGACAGTTCAAAATTAATTAACAAATTGTTTCTTTTTATACAATAAATTAATAATTAGTTGAAAACCCAAGAATCTTATATACTAGTTTAGAACTATCTTCTGATATGGGACATGCTAACATTCTAATATTATGTTGTTGATTAGTCATAAATATTTGCGAACCAAACATTAGATGAAATCATCTATAAAAGTATTATCAATGAGAAACAACATACTATAAACTAGTGTAAAATAGTTTCCGATATCAACTACTAAAACGGAAATCATCTAACCACAAAGTTTTGTATCAAATATTTATACTATAGAATAATTCAAAAAATATTGGATAATAATTGGAGAAGCTTAAAGAAGATAAGCTCTTTAACAAAAAACTTAAAGAAGAGCAAGAGATCGAGGTGGAGACATGTGAACCGAGCGATAATTGATGCGACGAAGATGGGGTGGGTCGGTCCACTAGAAGAACCACCACTGGTGCTAATGCTATGATGCTTCGAATCTCATTTATTCGGTCAAATCATTTCTTCTCCAACGTCCAACACATGTGACACGTACCTTATCAAGCATACCGCATATATACGACCCCCGAAAATTTAAAGTGTCCTTTTATATCTTTTATATAAATTTAGTGTCGGTACGTATATGATTGTGACATCCATTTGCATTCTAAGCCTAGGCCTACATTATATTTATTTTAAGCACGTAGACGTTAGATGTCCCGAACCGTTTTATAGGCGTGTAAATTCTGTGTTCGTACAAGAAACTATATATTCGTTAACTTTATATTTTTATTTATTTAAAAGTAGATACGAAGTTTTTTTTGTAAAATTTGAGACATTATTCTATCAACTCATCTTCTTTACACACATGGTGACAACCTTAAAATGTGATTTTAGTTCTTTATGGTGGTAACTCATAAAATCTATAGCTTCATCATTTCATTAAAAACAAAGGAATTTCTTCATTTTACAATTTTGTTAATATTTGAGATCTATATGTTATTCTATTTTTCTTTTCTCATAACCCTGTTGTTACCAATTATAATTTTGTGTTTTAAGAAATGGTGATGTGTTTTATGAATCAAAGTTTGGCGTTTCATATACATTAATGTTATACGGTAGAAATCAATCCCTAAAGAACAAAATCTTTCATAAAATCAGTTACTTTGTGTGGATATTTAATAGTTATGGTATTTCATTTGTCTAGTAGATATTAGTGGTATTATCCGGAGCATTTTAAAAAGTTCTGCTTTCCAAAATAAAATAAATGTACGTCCGTCGATTTGTTCCCAAATTAATTGCCAACACGAGTAAAGTAGATGTCTCAGCTTTGTTTCTTCGCCTGTCCTAAAACATATCTAGAAGTGGGTTGTGCATTACACCAAACTTGCAAGATCTTTCCTGTACGCATATTCTACTTGGACATTTGACATTCAACTAACTTTTTAAAATTATAAATTTATAATATATGCCTATCAATTAATTTCATTCAGTCATGTCTCCTCGATGGTCCATTATCAGTTAGGCCAAAAGCTATCCTATCCTATTCTTATTCTTTATATTAACTATTAATTATTATCATCATCATCATCATCATCAATATCATCATATCACATTACATATGATCACATGATTGGTCGTGTAGTGTGGGGGGACATCTTATCTCATACGCCAATATGCCTAATCAATTGATTAACCTTTCCCTATATATAAGACCTTAGCTTTGGCTCAAGGTATAATATATTTTCAAAGTTATATATATATATTTTCACTTCTTAAACTCATCCTCTTCTCTTACAAATGGCGACTGTACAAAGTGGTTTAGATCATCCAGGCATGGAGATTATCAACGATGAGCTTATCATGTCGTTTTTGGAAGAAGAATTGCCCGTAGAAAATCGTAGTAGCATCAACGAAGAAGAAGAAGAGAAATTAAACCGTGTGATTAGATCGCTAGAAGTGGAGATCAACATGAGTTCTCCGACCATAGAATCTCGGAAAATGGATCTCCAACAGACAAAGTCCGGTCTTGAAGAAGATTTCGGGTGGCTTAACGACTTTGATATTGGTATGATTTCGTTGCAAAATGATGATGAGATGATAAATTGGTGTACGGAACTTTCTTACATGGATGGTGTGATAGATAGTACTGTTCTTGAGATCGAAGTTGGTGATTACTATTCTCATATTAACTATGGACTTACATTTGAGGAACCAACTCTTTCTCTGTGGCAAGATAATACTGATGTAGTTATGTATTGATTGATTTCGATCGTAAAATCATAATATAACAAAGGCTATTTCATAGTCCTTAACCAAAAAAAGAAAGAAAGAAAAAAGGCTGTTTCATATATATCAGTTTGGTAACCTCTTTTTTTGGTAACATTTTAAGTTCATGTATGTATTCATAAATGTTATGTTAAGGTTACATTTTTACGTTACGATTAATATAGGGACATTTAAAGATTTATCGTGATTATCAGTTGGCAAGACTAATTATCAAAACCAGCATGCATCAACATGTAACTGGATACAAATATATTTTCCAGTTAACATGTTTTTCTTTATTTTGTTCTGTTTTATGATTAAAATTTTGATTTACAAGTTTATTTTAATTATAACAATCAGAAAAACTCTTGGTCATGCTAACTACGGTAATTTAGAATAAAATTTATTTTTCAAAAGTATCCGTTGACCTAAAAAGAACTACATACGTTTTAGACAAAATAGCCGAATCATATATTATTAACTTAAATGTTTGGAATATGATTCAGAAACGGCATGAACTCTTTTTTTTTGGGTGTAATGTTAAATTTATTTAATCAACCAAACATAGTGTTCATTTACAATGCAAGTGGAAAGAAAACTTGGAAAACATACAGTAAACTCATGAGCATATATTTTATTGGATTTCATTCTTCACGATACATAATGGATTCATATTCGCATAATTAACTTATGGGAAAAGAAAAAAAGCGATGCGCACATCACTGTCATATCAGATATAATAGTAGTAATATTAACATAAGTGATTAGTGAAGAGCTGATTGTTTGAGATCGTTGTTTTAAGATTTTCCTTTTTTAATTCGGAAGGTAATAAAATTGGCTATAAAATTAAGGTAGTGGTTTTTAGAAAAATATAAAGTTATATTTGATTGGCCTAATAGGAAAAAATAACATAACACCGTCTGAAAAAGTTATTTTGGAAATATTAAAATCTCATCGCATAAACAAAATGTTTTTGAAGACTTTATGCTGCTAGGCTTCGAAACTGCAAAACAAAGCATAAAGCCCATGGCTCATGGGCTTTTGATTATATCCAAAAATCATAAATTGGTGGATAGACTCAGAAGTCCACTTCTACATCTCATCACATCAGAACGAACTACGCTTTTAGTTAGTTAGTAACCATTAATTAAGCTTCGGTAGAGGCCTGTGCATATACATCCGTTAATGTAAATAAATAAAATAATTCTTTTGAATACATCAATTATCTGTGAGAAAAAAACACATCAATTATCGATAATCTCGTGGTTTTTAAATAATTTATACACTAAATAACATAAAAGAAATTAAGGACAAACAACACATAAAAGAAACGTTTATTTTGTTGTTATAACAGAATTGGTTTGATTTGGACACGAAGCTGTTTTTGTAGTTTTTTCAATCTTTTGGTATATTGTAGTCTTTTTCACTCTTTTGGTATATTCTTAGTGACTAAGAAATAGATGTATATGCATATCAAGTATATGCTTTATATTCCAAATCACTTAAATCTGATTTGGCTGCTTTACACTTTTTTTTTTGTTTAATGTTTTTTTTTTCTTTTTCCATGCGCGTTGGTATTATGCTGTAAACTATTGCTGCGAAGCCACTTTCTTTAGCAGGAATTTAGTAAAAATCTCCTCCAATAAACTATATATACATACCAAATGTCTGTTTCTGCAGATCTTATTATCTTTCACTTTAACTCTGTCTTTATTTAGTTTCTTTTGGAGAAAAAAGCTTACTTAGTTAATTAAAAAGTTCTTTACAGCTTTAATCTTTTCTGACATTTAAGACCAATTATGCAAGCTAATTAACACTTGTCCTCTATAGACATATTATAAATCTCAATTTTTCTTGTATAGTGACGATGATTCCAAGGATTTAATCACACGATCAAAACTTGGACCTACCATATATATATAGAATCCGGAAATAAATTACAGTTCTTCCAAATTTGAGGTAAAATAAGTGCACCAATTTTCGTATTGATAATATTTGTGTGTGTTTAGACTCATCTAAATGAATATATCACCTATTCATAATCCATATAAAGAACTTAGTGACGTAACTTTAGTTTAAGGTTATAGTAAAGTGAACATATCCAAATTACGAAAAATAAAATAACAATAATCATTGTTACTTTTATTATAACAATAATCTTGGTTAGCTTTAAAACCAAAATTTTTTGAGCGAGTCATTAATATTAAAATGAGTACATTATTATTATTATTATTTTTGGTCAACAAAATATTAGAATACATAATTTAATAACCTAGTCTCATGTTTTTTTTTCCCTCTAAAAAAAGAACGGCCAACTAATAAAGAAAGCAAAAGCGAAAAAAAGAAAAAGAAATCGCACTGATCATCATCTCTCAAATCCTCTCTTTTTCAAAAAAATTCCGCCATGGAAACTCACCTCGCTAAGCAATTCCCGCTATATATAAATCCTTCCATCTCCACCAATCTCTTCCCTCCCTTCCTCTGCTTCCCTCCAAAACCCCACAGACGACGAACAAGTATCTGATTCTGATTTCTCCCAAATGTCTCACGAAATCGTCCCCGTGGATCCCATCGATGTCCCAAGCACGAGCTACTCACGGCCGATTTTGGCTCGTCAAGATTCGCCGGAACGCACAACGAGATCTCTCACTTTCCGGGAACATGTGTCGGAGCCATTTGATAGTGAGAGGCTTCCGGCGACATTAGCCTCCGAGATTCAGAGGTTTCTTCGTATAGCTAACTTAGTTGAGTCTGAGGAACCTCGTATTGCTTATCTATGTGAGTTCACTCTCTCTAACTTTGAAATTCGCGGCTTGAAGAATCATACTTGAGTAGCAATGTTGTCAACATAAACATGTATCTATCGCAGGCCGTTTTCATGCTTTCGAGATAGCTCACCATATGGATCGAAATTCTACCGGAAGAGGTGTACGACAGTTCAAAACTTCTCTTCTTCAAAGGCTTGAACAGGCAAGTTATCAAACGAGTAGAAATTTAGCTGGTTTCTTAGTCTATGCTTTATTTGTTGTTTGACTTTCATGATTCCTTGTAGGATGAAGAGTTTACTGTGAGAAGAAGAAAGGAGAAAAGTGATGTTCGGGAACTAAAACGTGTTTATCATACTTACAAGGAATACATTATCAGACATGGTGAATCATTCAATTTGGATAATAGGTATCTTTTACTTTTTTTTTTTTTTTTGGCTTTTGTTTAATTTCAGTGAGGCAACACTAACCTTTGGAATTTGATTTTAATAGTCAGCGAGTGAAGTTGGTTAACGCACGCAGAATTGCTTCTGTTTTGTATGAAGTTCTAAAGACTGTCACAAGTGGCGCTGGACCACAGGTTCTGGCCACTTTTTTTTTTTTTTTTTTTTTTTATCGTTTCTCTCCTCTTGAATGTTTATAACTTGTTCATTGGTTTTCGCAAGTTTGTATGTCTAACTTGAAATATTATGCTTTCTGATAGGCCATTGCGGATAGAGAAAGTGTTCGAGCAAAATCTGACTTTTATGTGCCATATAACATTCTTCCTCTTGATAAAGGAGGGGTACACCAAACAATTATGCATCTGCCTGAGGTATAAAGATATATGGTCTCATGGGGAAAGCCAATTATTTTGTGTTTATGTGGTGTCTTTCTTGTTATGATTTCTCATTGTAGCATGCTCTGTCACGCAATATATTGAAAAAATTTCATGGTGAAGAAAATGTTCTTTATGTCCTAAAATACAGATCAAAGCTGCTGTTGCAATTGTACGTAACACTCGCGGGTTGCCTCCTCCAGAGGACTTTCAGAGACACCAGCCTTTTGTGGATTTATTTGAATTTCTGCAGTATGCATTTGGGTTCCAGGTACTTGTCAGGAACTTGCTATCAATATAGTAAATACTGTAACTACATATGGTAACCAAACTTTCACTAATCTTTCCACTAGAATGGAAATGTTGCCAATCAGAGAGAGCATCTGATCCTACTACTCAGTAACACCATTATACGGCAACCTCAGAAGCAGTCTTCAGCGCCAAAGGTTTTGTATTATTTCGCCCTTTATTGAATTGATTAAGCTCTCCATCTTTGAAACTGACATAATATTAATTCCTTTAATCAGTCTGGTGATGAGGCAGTAGATGCATTAATGAAGAAATTTTTTAAGAACTACACAAACTGGTGCAAGTTTCTGGGGAGAAAAAATAACATCAGGTACATTTAGAATATCTTTCATCTGTCGACATTCTGTGTTTTTTCATCTCTTTAGGCAATCTTTATTTCTAACTGTCTGGCCTCATGATCCACCTGCAGGTTGCCCTATGTGAAACAGGAAGCCCTACAATATAAAACGCTGTACATAGGACTCTACCTTCTCATATGGGGAGAAGCTTCGAATTTGAGGTTCTTGCCAGAGTGCCTATGTTATATTTTCCACCAAGTAAGCTGAAAATTTATGTTTTTATGTTATAAGTACATCTTCTTAAAAGCTTAGCAGCCAATCTGATAAACATTCACAACATTGATGTTGATGTTAATTCAGATGGCATATGAATTGCATGGAGTTTTAACCGGAGCAGTTAGTATGATAACTGGGGAGATGGTCTCGCCAGCATATGGCGGAGGAAACGAATCTTTCCTTGAGAAAGTAGTTACCCCAATATACAAGGTTATCGAAAAGGTGATCTCCTGTTTGATTGAGTGCTTGTATTTAACTTAAAAATGAGTAGCCAATTGTAAAGTTTATGTCTGCAGGAAGCTGAGAAAAACAAGAATGGAACTGCTGATCATTCTATGTGGAGAAACTACGATGATCTAAATGAGTTCTTCTGGTCAGAACATTCACTATATTATGTCTCTTTGCTACCATATCTGTATTTAAAATCCATGAACATCACTAATAAGATTTGTTATGTCTTCCACAGGTCCCTTGAATGCTTTGAAATAGGTTGGCCAATGCGTCTGGACCACGATTTTTTCTGTGTAGAGTCGTCAGAAACTAGTAAACCAGGGAGATGGCGAGAGATGCTTAGATTTCGCAAGAAGACAAAGAAAACGGATGAAGAAATGGAGGATGACGAAGAACTTGGGGTACATATCCCTGTTACTCATGGAAACATCTCTTTCCCTGATTATGCATTTGCATATAGACACTAAGTAATCTAAAGGATAATGGAAGCTTTATTTATCAGTAGCCTGTTCATTTGTGTGATAGCAGTATGGTGTTCCTAGCTTGTTGAAGAGACTACGGAGCATATTATCGCTTAATATCTAAGTAAGCACATTATTCAAATTGGTCAATTCGTGTGGGAACGGCTTTCAAAGTCAGAATTGAGAAAAGGAACTTAGGCTGTCAGTAGGACTAATGTTATTAGGTTCAGCAACTAGCATTGCTTTTGAAATCTTAACAAAAAATTCTCTTGTATATCTCAAAACACTGCATAGGGATATTTTCCCATGTGTCATGTGATCTTTTCTTCACTGCAGGCTATCACTGAGGAACAAACTACATCAAACTCAAAATGGCTGGGGAAGACAAATTTTGTAGAGACTCGTTCCTTTTGGCAGATATTCCGGAGCTTTGACAGAATGTGGAGTTTCTTTCTTATGTCTCTTCAGGTTACTCTTCTTCTGCTCTTTCATCTTTCAAATTATATTCAAGTATATATGTAAAAATGATGAATATCTTATTTCCCTTTCAGGCATTAATAATTATGGCTTGTCATGATGTGGGATCGCCACTCCAAATGTTTAATGCCAATATATTTGAAGATGTCATGAGCATTTTCATTACCTCTGCAGTTATAAAGCTTATAAAAGGTTATTAGCCATCTTCTTGATATAAAACCTATGATACAATACTTATTGCTAACATTTTAAGGGGTTTGTTGCAGGTATTCTTGACATAATCTTCAAGTGGAAAGCCAGAAACACAATGCCAACCAATGAAAAGAAGAAGCAAATGGCGAAGCTCGGTTTTGCTGCGATGTGGACTGTTATTCTACCAGTGCTGTATTCTCATTCAAGGAGGAAATACATGTGTTATTTCACAAATTACAAAACCTGGCTTGGTGAATGGTGTTTTTCTCCATATATGGTGGCAGTCACGATATATCTGTCAGGAAATGCGATTCAGTTGGTCTTGTTTTTCGTTCCTGCCATCAGCAAATACATTGAGACCTCCAATCATAGCATCTTCAAAACTATGGCTTGGTGTGGACAGGTATTCTAATCTCAGAACCGTGTCTTAAATTAGTTTGTTTTACCTTTGGTGTATTTCAAACTCACTTTACAAGTTACAATCTGAATACTTTATAAACTGCTGGCTGATTTTCTGTAGCCTAGGTTATACGTTGGGCGAGGAGTGCAAGAAACTCAGGTGTCACAGTTCAAGTATGCCTCGAACCAAATTTCCACTGTGTTTTTATTGTTAATTCTGTCTTTTCTATTTTTCTGTGGTTTTTATTTTTCTTTCTGTTCAGATACACATTCTTTTGGATTCTGGTTCTCCTGACCAAGTTTGCTTTCAGCTATGCGTTTGAGGTAAATAGAACTGATGTAGTTTCCAGATAGGCTGTACTGATAACGAATGTTGTATGCGTTGAATTCAAACAGTTTCTTACGTTGTTATGATCTGAAAATGCAGATAAAGCCTCTAATAGAACCTACACGATTGATAATGAAAGTTGGCGTGCGGAATTATGAATGGCATGAACTTTTCCCTGAAGGTTTACTCTTATATTAATTTCCTTCCTCTGGTTTAAAGTATCCATGGCGGGACATATAAGAACTTTTTTTGTTCTCCTTTTATAGTGAAGAGTAATGCTGCTGCAATTGTTGCAGTATGGGCGCCTATCATAGTGGTGAGTTCTCATTAGGTGGATAAAAAGCTACAAATTTTCTAGCTCCATGCATATAATAGAAAAATGAGTGCTTATGATTTACTAAATTACCTTTCATTCTGAGATAAATGTTGAACTTTCAGGTCTATTTCATGGATACACAAATATGGTATTCAGTTTTCTGTACGATATTTGGTGGGCTGTATGGAGTTCTACATCACCTTGGTGAGGTAAGCACACTTTTCTTCAATGCAAGAGTTATCATATAGTGCATTTCCTAGCTAATTTTTTAAACTGTTTGGAATTGGATTTATCTGCCACTAACCAAATATTTGTGATCATTTTCATCCCTATTGTAGCATAAGCTGTTTCTTTTCCTTATTCACTTTTGGTATCAATAAGATATAATGGAATGTTTTCATGTATCTGTCTACGCTTCATTAGTTTTAATAGCAAGTAGCAACTAATGATAGAAATCTGCAAAAGAAGAAATGACCGCACACATTTCTTCAACTAATATGTTCCTTTATTCCTATGCAGATTCGAACTTTGGGCATGTTAAGAGGCCGGTTTCATACTTTACCTTCTGCTTTCAATGCATCCCTTATTCCACACTCAACGAAAGATGAGAAAAGGAGAAAACAAAGAGGCCTTTTCCCTTTCAATTTAGGCAGGGTAAGAGGTTTTCTGAATCTGTCACATGTAGATGCCGAAAGACTAAACGATATGCTATATTTTGAGTTTCGCATAAAGAAGTCATCCACTCTTTTTCCCAGGGGTCTGACGGCCAGAAAAATAGTATGGCCAAGTTTGTCTTGGTCTGGAACCAAGTCATTAACAGTTTCAGAACAGAAGATCTGATAAGTAACAAGTAAATTGCTCTCTTCTGTATAGTTTTCATGTAAAGTTCTAACATATATAAATAGCTAGCATATAAAAGTATATTTTATGATCAGGGAACTAGATTTGATGACGATGCCGATGTCATCGGAGGTATTATCAGGGATCATCCGTTGGCCCATTTTCCTCCTTGCAAATAAGGTACATTTTTAACAAATTTTCTACACAGTTTTTTTGGGTGGGAATTTTGGTTTGTTGGTAAATTTAGCTGCCCCATCTTACTAGTTTTCAACAGCTCTGAGCATTGCAAAAGATTTTTCCGAGAAGGATGAGGTTCTCTATCGAAGGATTCGGAAAGACGAGTACATGTACTACGCAGTAAAAGAATGCTATGAATCTTTGAAGTACATTCTTCAGATTCTTGTTGTCGGTGATCTTGAGAAAAAGTAAAGCCTTGTAGTAGCTTCCTCTAGTTAAAAGTTTTACTTAATTTTCTGCTGGCTGCAGGATGTAATTTATAAATTTGACATTGGCTCAGGATTATATCTAGCATAATAAACGAGATAGAGGAAAGCATCAGACAGTCAAGTTTGCTTGAAGAATTTAAGATGACTGAGCTCCCAGCGTTGCATAACAAATGTATTGAGCTGGTTCAACTCCTGGTAATCATCTTATGGTGTTGTGATAGATTTCAGATTTTAAATTGACAGCTGTTTCATTTTATAAAAATATAGTAGTTCCAATGGCTATTTTCAATACGGGGTTCTTCTGTACATTCCAGGTTGAGGGAAGTGAAGAGAAACTCAAGATTGAGAAAAGCGAAGAGCTGCATGGTAAACTTGTAAAGGCTCTTCAAGATATCTTTGAGCTAGTAACAAATGATATGATGGTACATGGTGACAGGTTAGTGACTTTTGAAGTTATGCAGTCTCTGTTCCTTTTACTTCTCTCTGTGAAGGAGTGAGCAAGCTGACATTGCTTAATAATTTGTTGCATGTTTAGAATTCTGGATTTGCTCAAGTCTCGGGAGGGTTCTGAAGAGGACACTGATATTTTTATGAGGGTTATAGAACCACAGTTGTTTGAATCCTATGGAGAAATGAGATGCATTCATTTTCCTCTGCCAGATAGTGCTTCATTGAGTGAACAGGTACCCTGTGAGCGTGCTGTAATGCATTCTTCAGTCAAATGTACCAATCAGTTTGCTGATATTTCTATGTTGGTTTCGGCAGATCCAGCGTTTCCTGTTATTGTTAACTGTCAAGGATAGTGCAATGGACATACCAGAGAACTTAGAAGCTCGACGGCGCTTATCTTTCTTTGCTACTTCCCTTTTCATGGATATGCCAGACGCTCCAAAAGTACGCAATATGATGTCATTCAGGTCTGCCTTCACGGCTTTCACTTAGAAAGATATACAATTTATTACTTTAGTCCCTAGAAAACTAGAAGAGGAGTACATGCTTGGATCATCAACTGATAACTAAGACTTTGGTTGCAGTGTTCTGACACCGCATTATCAGGAGGACATTAACTTTTCAACGAAGGAACTACATTCCACCAAGTCTAGCGTCTCAATCATTTTTTATATGCAGAAGATTTTTCCTGGTAAATCTCAATACATGTTCATTTTGATTGATGATTGTCTTCTCTGTTCGTGTTTCAAGGTTGTGTAATCTTTGGGTTGTTAGATGAGTGGAAAAACTTTCTGGAGCGTATGGGATGTGAGAATTTGGACGCATTAAAGAAAGAGGGTAAAGAAGAAGAACTTCGAAACTGGGCATCGTTTCGTGGACAAACATTGGGTAGAACTGGTGAGAAACGATAATTATATGTGCAAATTGCCTAATTGATCCTAATCACTCTAAAACAGGGAACTAACAAAAGTTTCTTTTGTTTTCATGCTTAACACAGTTCGTGGTATGATGTATTGCCGAGAGGCTCTGAAATTGCAGGCCTTTCTTGACATGGCAGATGACGAGGGTTTGCCATCTTGACTCTAGTCTCTACACTCGCTGCAATTTCTATTTGAAAACTTATTTTAATGCAGTCTGCCTGTTTCTCCTCTAGATATTCTTGAAGGATATGACGATGTAGAACGAAGTAACCGACCTTTAGCCGCACAACTTGATGCATTAGCAGATATGAAATTCACGTATGTTGTGGCTTGCCAAATGTTTGGAGCCCAAAAATCATCTGGGGACCCCCACGCGCAAGACATACTCGACCTGATGATAAAGTAAGCTTGTATTGCTATGTAACGAAAAGTCATTCATTCAACAGGATCTCAGATAGATTCAGTATCCAAACTTTGTACATGCTTCCTAAAGCCATGTTACATGACTATTGCACTTAGGTACCCATCTCTCCGTGTAGCATACGTTGAGGAGAGGGAAGAAATCGTGTTGGATATGCCTAAGAAGGTTTACTACTCTATATTGGTAAAAGCTGTCAACGGCTTCGATCAGGTATCAAATGCTTCTCTACAATGCTTGATAATTTGATGTGCAAGTTGAACTGTTGTAAAATCTTCGACACATGGTGATAATCAATGATTAAACTTGGTTTTGATAATCTAGGAAATATACCGTGTAAAACTTCCTGGACCACCTAGCATAGGAGAGGGGAAGCCTGAGAATCAAAATCAAGCTATAGTTTTCACTCGAGGTGAAGCACTTCAGACAATTGACATGAACCAAGTAAGTTTTCTGCCTCTTGGTTGTACAATTAATGAACCACCTTTGTCTTCTAAACCTTGTAATATATCTGTTAGGATCACTATCTGGAAGAGGCTTTTAAAATGAGAAATCTCCTTCAAGAATTCCTTCGGAACCGTGGAAGAAGACCTCCAACAATTCTTGGGTTAAGGGAACACATCTTCACCGGAAGGTTTGTTCCACAGTTACATACTTGCATATAAATATCTTCCTCCCTGAAACAACCAGGACATGGTAAATGATATTATGATAAGCAGGGAATTTACTAAGTTTCTGGTATTGCAGTGTTTCTTCTCTAGCATGGTTCATGTCATATCAAGAAACCAGTTTTGTCACTATCGGTCAAAGGCTTCTTGCAAATCCTCTCAGGCAATAATTCCTAAGTCTTAAACCCTCAAAATCATAGTTATTACTTACTGAGGCAACTAAAGCTGTAACTTTGTTTTTCATTGATTTACAGAGTCCGGTTTCACTATGGACATCCAGATGTCTTCGACAGAATATTTCACATAACAAGGGGTGGTATCAGTAAAGCATCCAGAACTATTAACTTAAGCGAAGACGTTTTCGCTGGTATGAAATCACATTTTATGGACTTATTTCACAGCAATTTTGTAAGGTTTACTCGTAGTTACACTCTTCCTTGTATTCTGTAGGTTACAATACCACCCTACGACGTGGATGCATAACCTACAATGAGTATCTCCAAGTTGGAAAAGGTCGTGATGTTGGCCTCAATCAGATATCAAAGTTTGAGGCCAAGGTGGCTAATGGAAACAGCGAGCAGACTATTAGCCGTGACATATACCGTTTAGGACAACGTTTTGATTTCTTCAGGATGTTGTCTTGTTATTTCACAACCATTGGATTCTACTTCAGTAGTTTGGTAACGTCCATGAAACTTAACCTGAATAATAACGCTTTCTTGTTTTAGCTGTGGATGAGCTCTAATTTTCTGCTGACATTTGTACAGATTTCCGTAATCGGAATATACATTTATCTCTATGGTCAGCTCTACCTCGTGCTCAGTGGGTTGCAGAAGACGCTTATTCTTGAGGCCAAGGTGAAAAACATAAAATCATTGGAAACAGCGCTTGCCTCTCAATCATTTATCCAGCTAGGTCTCTTGACCGGTCTACCAATGGTGATGGAGATTGGATTGGAAAAAGGATTTCTTATAGCCTTTCAAGATTTCATACTCATGCAGCTACAGCTTGCTGCATTCTTCTTCACTTTCTCTCTAGGAACCAAAACTCATTACTTCGGCAGAACAATTCTCCATGGAGGCGCCAAATACAGACCCACAGGGCGTAAAGTGGTGGTGTTCCACGCCAACTTCAGTGAAAACTACAGATTATATTCGCGAAGTCATTTCATCAAAGGGTTTGAGCTCATCATTCTTCTGATCGTCTACGAGTTGTTCAAGCATACATCTCAAAGCAACATGGCTTACTCATTCATCACTTTCTCAGTTTGGTTCATGTCCCTTACATGGTTATGCGCCCCATTTCTCTTCAACCCTTCAGGCTTTACCTGGGAAATAATAGTCGGTGACTGGAGAGACTGGAACAGGTGGATCAAAGAGCAAGGTGGAATAGGGATTCAGCAAGACAAGAGTTGGCAATCTTGGTGGAATGACGAGCAAGCCCATCTACGTGGCTCTGGTGTTGGAGCTCGCTGTTTGGAGATAATTTTGTCTCTCAGGTTCTTCGTGTATCAGTATGGTTTGGTATATCACCTTGACATTACCCAAAGCAACACAAATATTATAGTCTATGCTCTTTCTTGGGTCGTCATTCTCGCTACATTCCTCACAGTCAAGGTAAATCTCTAATCTCCTTTCTCTTCTCTTTTTTACTGGAGTAATAAGAAGATGCATAAAAACAGAACCAATGTAAAGCTAGAAACAAATCTCATTGTTCCCTCTTGCAGGCGGTAGACCTAGGAAGGCAACTCTTCAGCACAAGAAAGCATCTCGTGTTTCGGTTCTTCAAAGTGTTCATCTTCGTGAGCATTCTAACTGTCATTATCACTCTATCAAACATCTGTCACCTCTCTCTCAAGGACCTTATAGTCTCTTGCTTAGCTTTCTTGCCCACTGGCTGGGGTCTGATTCTGGTACCAATCCTTTCCAATTAGATTTACTTCTCACTGTTTTTACATTTATTAGTTTCTAATGGCATTTGCTAAATGGTTTGCAGATTGCACAAGCTGTTAGGCCAAAGATAGAAGGAACGAGCTTGTGGGAGTTCACACGGGTTCTTGCTCGAGCTTACGATTATGGAATGGGAGTTGTTTTGTTTGCACCAATGGCTATCTTAGCATGGCTTCCTATCATTTCTGCGTTCCAGACGCGCTTTCTCTTCAACGAAGCTTTTAACAGAAGGCTTCAAATTCAACCTATTCTTGCAGGGAAGAAGAAGAATAGATGATTTATTTATGGCTTCTTTCTTTCTTCCACTCCTTTGCTTTTGTACATCTTTGTAACTAACTATTTCACTTATTATTTGCTCTGTATAAAAAAATCCGGTTCATACAAAATATTTCACTGGTGTTAGAGGTGTACATTTAAACAGCTCTGAACTCAATTCGAATCTAATTGCTACAATTGAAACCAAATCGAACTAGATTTTTCCAAACCGAAATATCTAAATACACCAAAACCACTTGGTTTAATTTATTCTTGGCTCGTTTTTTTCTTTCAAAATCAAGTTCTCTTCAAAATGATATAAATAAGCGAAAGATGTGAAATGTTTCAACGTCTTTAGGAAAAAGAAACAATGATTCTTCTTCGGAGACTTCTTCTATCTGCAACATGGAATTCAAATCCCATAAGAATCCAATCATTTTCTTCTACTACTCGTCTTATCTCATCATCATCTTCTGATAGATATACGCCGTCGTCGCAACGATACTCCGGTGACGATAAACTCGCCAGGCTAAGGCACAAGGACTGGTTAGCCCCAAACGAGGTTTTGAAAATCTTCGAAAATGTCAAAGATCCGAGCTTTCTGCTGCCAGCTTACGAACATTACTCTAAACGTAAAGATTATCAACCAACGGAATCTCTCTATGCCCTTCTGATCAACAAGTTTGGACAAGCTAAGATGTTCGATGAAATCGAAGAAGTAATGAGAAATGTAAAGCTTGAGAAAAGATGCCGTTTTTCTGAGGAGTTCTTCTACAACTTGATGAGGATTTACGGAAACTTAGCTGGAAGAATCAACCGTGCGATCGAGATTTTGTTCGGTATGCCGGATTTTGGATGCTGGCCAAGCCCCAAAAGTTTCAATTTCATTTTGAATCTACTTGTTTCCGCGAAGCTGTTTGATGAGATTCATAAGATCTTCGTGAGTGCTCCTAAGCTGGGTGTTGAAATCGATGCTTGTTGTTTGAACATACTCATCAAAGGACTGTGAGAGTGGGAATCTTAATGCTGCACTCCAACTGCTCGACGAATTTCCTAAACAAAAATCACGGCCTAATGTTATGACGTTTTCACCTTTAATCCGTGGTTTCTGTAATAAGGGAAAGTTCGAAGAAGCTTTCAAATTGTTAGAGAGGATGGGGAAAGAACGAATCGAACCAGATACCATCACGTTTAACATTTTGATTTCAGGTCTTAGGAAGAAAGGTAGAGTTGAAGAAGGGATTGATCTTTTGGAGAGAATGAAGCTTAAGGGATGTGAACCAAATCCTGGAACTTATCAGGAGGTACTGTATGGTCTCTTGGATAAAAAGAAGAACTTGGAAGCTAAAGAGATGATGAGTCAGATGATTTCATGGGGTATGAGACCCAGTTTTCTGTCGTACAAGAGGATGGTTCTGGGGCTTTGCGAAACGAGATCGGTTGTGGAAATAGACTGGGTTTTGAGGCAAATGGTGAATCATGGTTTTGTACCAAAAACAGGGATGTGGTGGAAAGTTATTCATTGTGTAGTCTCAAAGAACAATAACTCTCGAGCAGATTTGGATCGCATAACTGCTTGCTCCCAGAAAACTCCTGGATAAGGTTTGAACATTCAGCTGCATTGTTTGACAGATAGAACATGCTGTGTCTGTTCTTCGAGTGGAAGTAAATGGAAGAAGCAAGAAAGAAACTCAAAAGCTGTAAAGCACGAAAGAGACTCAAAACTCAAAAGCTGTACAAGAATCCTTTGGCGTACATTTACAACTATTCGACTTCAACATAATCTAATTTCCATCCTCGACTGAAGTCGAGGATGATTCCTTTACTATCCTTTCATATTTTTGGGACTCTGGACTTTCTCAGCTCCAGCAGAAGTGTTCCTGGCACACATATATGTAGTTTTCACGTTTGCTGGATCTACTTTATCTATCTTTGTTTCTCTATTTGTTGAAATGTCTGCAACACCTCTAGATTTTTCTTTGGAGTTTGCTGTTGTATTTATATGAACATCTTTGCCTGTCTTGACAATTTTTCCTTCAGGTTTTGATGTTCTTGGTGTCTCTAGGTCCTGCACACTGTTGAGTGCAGATTCATCATCAGAATATTCACATTGACCTTCAGAGTCGGATACAGACTCAGATCCAGGAATAAAATCTTGCTCTGACACAGTTGAGCAGTCGTCATCTCTTGACTTCCTTGATCCTTTACGTGAAAAAGCATGCTTTATGTGTTTTGCAGACTTTTCAGCGTATTTTAGAATGCTCTTTGCAACATCCTTCATTTGTCCCTTGTGCGGACTGTCTTCAGAACCAAAGCTCTCACCTTTCAGACCTCTTCCTGTGAGAGGCCCCGATAGACGATCTTCAACGATGAACTTAACCCCAACATCCTTTCGATTTAACGCCTTCAAATTAATCCGAGGAGACCTGATATCCTCTTCAATGTTCCCTGTATGATGACATTCTTCCTTTTTCCCATTCCTATGAAACACTAAGCCGATTTTCTTCAAGCCCCGACCAACAGACTTCGTGTTCTTTCCTTCCTGATTCTCATCAGGGCTGCTGCTTTCATTGTTGGGTGATACAGATGCAGTGGAACGGACACTGCCAGCGGGCATATCATGAGTAACTCCTCGAATTTGGTTATTGAGGCATCTACTCTTGCCTTTTCTTGGTTCCCAAATCTGTGATACTTCAGTTCCTGGTTGATGTACCCAGATTCCAGTCTCTTCTTGTCCTTCGATGTTAATTGGTTCCATATTATCAAGAACCCTTGGAGACTTATCAGAAACCACTGATGAGAAAGAACCTTTATTTGTAGGGTCGGAAGCAAAAGAAGCCCACATATCTTCCTTACTTATTGTCATTCCTTCGAGCGGATCATCGTTCCACTGAAAGAGAATTAGATACACATTGCATATAAGACCAATCATGAAACTCTGTGTTTAAGGAGAATAAACATAATCTCAATCGACCTTTGCCTCGTCCTCAAGTACGGTTACAGCAAGATGCAGCCTTCCCATTTTAATGTTCCGAAGAGGCAACCACATATCATTCCTTTGGCCGCCTCTAAACTTTGCAATGTTTACTGAGCAATCGCCAAGACTGTCATCACTGAATCGGTCTTTGTCTTGAACTTCAATGTTAAGAATATTTGAAGAGTCCCATGTGCTGATTGGTATCTTGAACTCTTCTTGCCATTTGGGAGCCAGCGTTTTCCTTAGTATCTTGGTCTTGAATCTGTAAGCGCCAAGCTGCCCTTTCACATAAGGATCAGCTAAACCTGAAGCATCCAAATCCAAGCAGTTCATAAAAATTTGGTTCAAACTACTATATCGGAGAAACATAACTCCTGATTATTTCCAGACTAACCATTTAGATCTGATGGTTTAACATCAGATGCTTCAACGACTTCAACAAGAGCGTGTGCAACTGGCTCTTTTTCATCAACAAAGAACCAATTATCTGAAAGCAAACAAAGAACCATATGCACTGATGAAGGTTTTGAGAAATGTTGAGAAGTTCGAGGAACCAATAAAAAGAAGTACAAGATAAGAAGTCTCCTGCAATAGTTACCTCCTGACTGTGGACTAACAAATTTCTCCATATCAACAACCAGCATATTTGGCTGCAAATTAGACACAAGCTTCATTTAGCTTGTGGTAATTGTACTGACAATTTTTGCTGAACTACAAGAGGGAATTATAACCGCAAGTAAGCATTGGGAAAGAAAGGCGAGAGAATCTTACCTCAACAAGAGTCTGCTCAAATGCAACAGACAAAAGTTTGTCCTGATTGACAAAGAAAGATATTGGTGGGAATGTGTTAGAAGAGAGAAAACTCAATAGATCCAAAGAAGAGTTTCTGACACTATTTGAGTTTACAAGCTTATCAGGCCGTATCAGTACTTACTAGCCATCCTGCAATCCCTGGAAGCACAGCAACATCAAGTCCATGAGTGAAGATTGGTTTAACAGTCATTTGAAAATAAGGTGGCTCGGCAAAACACACACGTAAACGCCCTAGAAAAGGCCATCGACGAAGGAACTTCACTCCAATCAACACCTTCAAGGGTTAAAACGTATCCATATGAAGTATGCTACTTCATTTAAGATAGCGCATATGTGAATTAACTACAGAAAAAAAACAAAATCCACTACCTTTCCTTCAACATGCATTCCTGTCAAATGTAACTTTGTCCACATTCCAAATCCAAGTCTTTTTCTTAACTTCACAGTGAGTATCGCACTCATATCATCTGCTGTAAGGAAGTTCATTCCAAGTTCCAGCACCTGTATACACTCCAGTGTAAGTTCTACTTCCTCTATAGATATTATAAATCAGATATCCCCTAGGGTTGTAAGTTTTGCAGCTATACCAAGTGATCATCACCCGTAGATTGCCGAAGAACCCTTATATCGGTCAACAAAGGCGGGTTTCTTCCCAAATAGAGGTGTTGTATCACTGCTTTTTTCTGCATAAATTTATCATACCATCAATAATACTAAATCGCTTTTTCGACTGTAAACTGTGATAGAGTAATCTCCTTAGCATCCAAAGTAGTGTTCCGAATGTCTAACTAGCTAGACACAAATAATTCAGGATTAAAAAACAGAGAAACAAATTTGTTATGGTTACTTACCGCGGTCCAAGGCCTATACTTGTTCAAGAACCAAGGTATGATCGGACGCAGAATCTTTTGAGACGCAATTTGTTCCATGCAAATAGGCCATATCTTCTCCACAGCATGATTCAACCACCTTACCGATTCAGAATCAGATAGAACCTAAAATGATGATTGCAAGAAAGGATCTTCAGAACACCCTAGAACTAAAACTAATGTGTTTATAATGAATTGGAAAAGCAACTTGAACATCGAATCTTTGTCTCTAAGGAAGAATGCAAATATAATAGTAGAAATTACCCGTCTCTGGTTAGCTTGCTTCCTCTCTTCAAACTGCAATTTTTTCCTTAATCTCATCACATACACTTCATGAACCTAAATATACCCACCACCACAAAAACAACAATCTTGTTCACCCAATTCATCAAAATCCAGCCTTTACCAACCAAAAAAACACAGAGAGAAGCAAAAGGAACAATACCAGGTAAAGATAAATCAGAGCAAGGAAATAGAAAATGGCGTGTGATCGATTCAAGTAAGATAGAACCCAAAGGAATAGTAACACAATCACCACATGATGGATTACAGAACACTCCATTGTTATACTCCCACTTCCTTCGTTACGAAACCCGCAAGTGAACAACTACTACTCCAAAGATGCTTACTTTTCTGAATCCGGGGATCAAATCAAACACCAATCTCATGAAACCAAACCATCTGAATCGAGTCGAACTTCATGTGTTTTGGTCCCAAGAAGATCAAAAGGAAACAAGGTTTTCATATGATTGCAGTTTATTATGTTTCGGTTCTGAAGATTGGGTTAGTTAATAGAGACAAAGACAAAGACAGAGACAGAGAGACATGGACAAGAAGAAAACATTCGATCTATAAAATCCTATTATGGCGAATTTCTTCTACTCTGTTTTCTTCCGCGAAGCCAACGAACCGATGTCGGTTATTGGAAGCAGAGACTTTTGGAAAAACATCTTCTTTGAAAGTGAAACGCGTCAACCGCCTGAAAGAGTGCAAACGTGTCAGACACGTGTGAGAAGACACCAATCAGAGGTCCCACTCCCAATGTCATGTTCAACTGAATAAGATCCTACCCGTTCATTTAAAAGAGCATTGATCTGATGGACGGCTTACAATTTCATATGTTTCCAGATAATCTGATCTGTATTTTTTTTTTTTTTTGATAAGCATCTTATCTGTATTATTAATATTATTATTATCATCATATACGTTAGCTAAAATTCAACCACTCACATTAATAATATAAATGAAACAGATATTCCACTAATAAATATCTTTTTGGACAACAATTTATTTTAATATTATTGTGTTATTATGTAGAAGATCAAGTGGATATAGTTTTTTTTTTCTTTCTTTCTATGTTAACCTCTATTTTATTCTCTCTAATTAAACAGCAATATTCCACTCTAATCTGTATTATTTAAAAGTGGATGCACATGTGGCCTACTTCCTTCATAATTGATTTTTTTTTTTGAGATAATTGAAAAGTTGAAATGGAAAAATTATGAAAAAAATACTGAACAAAAAAGAGGAGAATTGTTTTTTAAGGAAGAATATTAGAGGAAGGTGTAGTGTAAATATGAGAAAACAAGGAATTTAAGAAAACTTTTTAATTCCCGTCGGTGCTTATTTTAACTACTTGCCCTCGGATTACGCAAATGCAAATTATAGGGTAATCTAGTTGGAATTCTGACCAACCTCACAAAGAGCCACGTGGCACGTGCACCCCCCCCCCCCAAAGTACAAAACTTTAAGATATATAAAAACGAGATCTTCGTTTTGGTTCATCGTTCTCAGATCAAAAACAAATCCGAAGATACTACCAAAAAAAAACAAATCCGAAGATTGTTTTTGTTTATTGATCTGAAGAAATGACTAGCGGCGGCGTAGAGGACGACAAAAACAGATCAGTGGGGACAGAGCATCAGCACCACCAGCCTCCTCCTCCTCCATTTCAAGGTGTTTCTAACTATCCACCTCCACCGCAGAATCAGCCGCCGCCCACCGGTTATCCACAGCCGGCTCAGCCATATGCTCCCGGTGAGTTTCTTCCAAGTCTCTCATTATATTTTTTAAATGTGAAATTATCAGAGCAGAGCAGCTGTTTGATTTCGATTTTTTTTTTGTCGGTATAAAAGCTTATAGTATAATTTGTCAAAATTTCTGATATTTTGAGTCAATAGACATTAGAATCTCTTATCTGTCAAAATTTCTTGCTAAAGTGTAGTTTAAAATAAAAATGAGTCTAGCTTCTAAAAAGCTGTTGTAAAGGTCGTTCTGGTATAACTAGTTTTCATCAGCTATAGTCTTTAAGTCGCAGGTTATGCTGTTGATGGAGGAAGGCCTGTTGAACACCATCGTCTTCCTTGTTGTGGTATAGGCGTTGGCTGGGTATTGTAAGTGATCTTTATCATTTTACTTTCTCTTCTCATTACATTCTTGTCAATTTTTCTGATATTTTGGTTTGTGTTTCTTAAAGATTCATCCTTGGTTTCTTCTTCGGTGCGATCCCCTGGTACATCGGATTCTTCCTTCTGTTATTCTCTAGAAACCCGCGAGAGAGACCAGGATATATAGCTTGCGCAATTGGAGTAAGTCCACTCTATATATCTCTCACTCAACATTGTCAACAATACCTATTTTTCTCACATTAACTCAATTTCTGACTAACCTATTTCCCAGTCTGTTATTGCTACCATTATCATCGTCTTTGGAGCCATAAGAGGATCAGGGGTCTGGTCTTGAAGTGAAGATGTCAACAGTTTAAATCTGGTATTGGCCGGTTTGGCCGTTGAGTTATAATCACAGAAGAACATTGTACATGTCTGTTTAATTACTTGAAGAACTCAATGTCCTGTGTATTGTCTCAATATTACAGAGCATTGTATTTTATACATTTAAAAGTACTGTTCTTCTCAAAACATATTAAAGTGTGTATAGCTGGAAAAAGATTATATATAAGAATTTGAATTAGTAATCATAAGTTCATATACTAAAGGAGTTGACCTGAACTAACTCATAAAATACTTGAGCTCATAACATTAGTTGAGCAAATTCTATTATTCTAGTACAAGAACAATTTATTAGTTCGGTATATAACGTTAGATTTTGGTCATTTTTATTTGACCGGCGACTAAAAAAAGTAGATTAATTTGGCAATGCCAACGAAATGAAATGAAATAATAGAAGGGCCGAGTAGAAGAAAAAAGAAAAGCCCAACAGAGATGGGCTTAGGGTTTTGTGATTAGAGAACATCTTTTATAGTTATTGTCATCAGCGCCACCGTTTTAGCTCTCTTGCTCTTCGTTTCCTCTTGGCTGATTTCGTTGGAGCTTCATCTCTCCTTACAAATGAGTGCTTTCCGGGTAAGTTTCTTCTTTCGATTAAATATCTTACTGTTGAGGAACTTGTGTTACGAGTGATTCTGGGTTTTGGTCGTTTTGAAGATTGGTTTGGAGAATCATGAACTCTGCTCTGTCGGAATAATGTGTCTTAGAGATGAATCAGTTTTGACTCGTGAATTTAATATGATTTTGAAGTATTTAGTTTCCGAGCTGATGAAGCTGACTGCAATGTGTTAATCTCTAGGAAGATTTTGAGTGTTGTTTTGATCTTAATATGATCTGTTTTAGCTATATCCTTAATCGTAGATTGGTGTTGTCATGTGACATGGTGAATAGTAAATACGATTTAAGGTTGAGGTGTCAGGTGCTGTGTTGAGGTTTTCCAAAAGCTGATCTCTTTTTGCTTTATAATTATGAATTGATTCAATGTACATTGCAGTTTCACCAGTACCAAGTGGTAGGGAGAGCCCTCCCGACGGAGAAAGATGAACACCCTAAGATCTACCGGATGAAGCTATGGGGCACAAATGAAGTCCGTGCCAAGTCCAAGTTTTGGTACTTTCTGAGGTCACAGAAGAAGGTGAAGAAAAGCAACGGACAAATGCTTGCCATCAATGAGGTATGGATTACATTTCTTAGATATGCTTAAAGATGGATTCTTTTATATGAGTTTTTTTTGTTCTACTTCTTATAGATTTTCGAGAAGAACCCCACAAAAATCAAGAATTACGGTATCTGGCTGCGTTATCAGAGCCGAACTGGCTACCACAACATGTACAAGGAGTACCGTGACACCACGCTCAATGGTGCAGTGGAGCAGATGTACACTGAGATGGCTTCTCGCCATAGAGTGAGGTTCCCTTGCATTCAAATAATTAAGACCGCAACAGTCCCTGCAAAGCTGTGCAAGAGAGAGAGCACCAAACAGTTCCATAACTCGAAGATCAAGTTCCCTCTTGTTTTCAGAAAGGTCAGACCACCAAGCAGGAAGCTCAAGACTACCTACAAGGCATCAAAGCCTAACCTTTTCATGTAAAACCAATCTTACATGATACTCTTCTTTTCAACCATCAGATTAGGGTTCTTGTTCCTAGTCTGACCAAAACACCTCTCTTGAAGTTTAAATTTTGCTTCGTTTTGAACGTGTTCTGTTAGATATGATACAATATTCGCACAACTCATTTCCAATTTTCATCAATTTTCAAAGTTTTGATGCTATAATGTAATGTTGACGAAATTTTTAAACTTTATAGTAAGGAAAGTGTTTGAGAGTTGACTGTACATAGTCTCCCATTATCATAAATCGATCTACTTAAGATTGAAACCATCACTAAACCAGCAATACCTTTCGGCGTTTGGCACACACGCGCTTACCCTTCACCCGCAATTTTAATGTTTGTGATCAGCAAAGTAGCAGTTCGATAATTCATGATACCTAGTGGGTCTCTTATCTTATGAAGATTTATTGATTAAAAATTGCAATTAGAGAAAGAGTAGATGGAAAGCACTTACACGACAACGACAAGTACGGCGAAACTCCTTTCGCGTAAAGGATTTGGACTGTGAATTGTACAATCGAAACTTCAGTAATAGAAAAAAAAAAAAGTGTCAACTTTTGGGAATCCAGAGTGAGTGAGAGAATCAGAGATGTCTTTTGCAGTAGTAGTAGCTTTAGTGATGGTTATAGCACTAGTGTTGCTGTGGACATGGCGGATCCTGAAGTGGGTTTGGATAAAACCAAAGATGCTTGAGAGTTACCTGAGAAGACAAGGTCTTGTCGGAACTCCTTACACGCCTCTTGTCGGAGATATTAAGAGGAATGTTAATATGATGATGGAGGCGAGATCTAAGCCCATTAACATAACAGATGATATCACACCACGTCTCCTTCCTCTCGCCTTGAAGATGCTCAATTCTCACGGTATTGTATTTTTCTTCACTTTCCTCATAGAACTTGAGAGACCCGGAAGACAAAAGTTTATGATTTAGAGAGTGCCCTTTTGTTTCAGCTGAGTTGGGAAATGAATTTTATGTAGAATTTAGTTTGACTTATTCTTGACAGATTAAGATATGTCGGTGGAACAGGAAAGACTTTCTTTATATGGATTGGACCAATTCCAGCGATCATGATAACGAATCCAGAGCAGATCAAGGAAGTCTTTAATAAATTCTATGACTTTGAGAAAGCTGCTACATTCCCTTTGTTCAGATTGTTAGCAGGCGGGCTCGCGAGCTATAAAGGAGATAAATGGGCGACACACAGGAGGATCATAAATCCGGCTTTTCACCTCGAGAAGATCAAGGTCTTGGTTTTTCTCTGTTGAGTGAATCCTGTTAACACTTTTTGTATGTGTGTGAGGACATGCTTTTTGTTTGTTTACAGAACATGGTCCCTGCGTTCTACCACTGTTGCAGCGAGGTTGTCTGCCAATGGGAGAAGCTATTTACAGATAAAGAATCGTCTCTTGAAGTCGATGTTTGGCCTTGGCTTGTGAATATGACTGCAGATGTTATCTCACATACTGCTTTTGGAAGCAGCTATAAAGAAGGGCAGAGAATATTTCAACTCCAAGGGGAATTAGCTCAACTAGTCGCACAAGCTTTTAAGAAATCTTACATCCCTGGATTGATGTAAAACAACAACAACAACAACCTTTTGTCATTTCATAAACTAAACCTTGAAGATTGTGAGACTTACTGAGAAGTTGTTGTTTGCTGTAGGTTTTACCCAACAAAGAGCAATAGAAGGATAAAAGCAATAGACAGAGAAATAGATATAATACTGAGAGGAATTGTGAGCAAACGGGAGAAGGCGAGAGAAGCGGCAAACGATGATTTGTTGGGGATATTGCTTGAATCAAGTTCAGGGGAATCTGGAATGAGCGTAGAAGAAGTGATGAAAGAGTGCAAGTTGTTTTATTTCGCAGGACAAGAGACAACTTCAGTAATGTTGGTATGGACTATGGTTTTATTAAGCCATTACCAAGACTGGCAAGCTCGCTCACGAGAGGAAGTAAAGAAAATACTCGGTGACAATAATAAACCCGATATAGATTCTCTCAGCAACCTCAAAGTCGTAAGTAAAAGAAAATCGCAACTTCCACCATCCTCTTGAATCGGAAATCTGCATTTATAGTTAATAAAGTCACTCAGAATTTCAGTTTAAAGTTTGTCTTTGAATGGTTTTTCAACAGATGACTATGATCTTCAATGAGGTTTTGAGGTTATACCCTCCGGTGGCTCAGCTTAAACGAGCTGTCAACAAAGAAATGAAGCTAGGAGAGCTGACCCTTCCAGCTGGAGTTCAGGTTTATATTCCAACTGTTCTTGTCCACCGTGACACTGAGCTTTGGGGAGAAGATGCAGCGGAGTTTAAGCCCGAGCGGTTCAAAGACGGGATCTCAAAGGCAACAAAGAATCAGGTATCCTTCTTCCCCTTTGGGTGGGGACCAAGGATCTGCATCGGTCAGAACTTTGCTCTGTTAGAGGCAAAGATGGCAATGGCATTGATTCTACAGAGATTCTCTTTCGAGCTCTCTCCTTCTTATGTTCACGCACCTCAAACAGTCATGACCACTCGTCCTCAATTCGGAGCTCATCTCATCCTGCACAAGCTCTGATTTTGTATTTTCTTAGTGATGTCATCAAAAGTCTCTGTTATGTAACAAAAATATGTTATAGAAAGGCTTATAGATATTAGCCATAGGTTATGATATTTTTCAATTTATATGTCTGAAATTAGTCGCTATTCGCCATGGTAAAGTTCTTCTTCGGTCAAGTCTAATGTCGTTTTGTGTGCCTGCATTATTAATCTTGAAAGTCTATAATAAGAAGCCAATTTTAACTCTACCATCTCTTGGATATGTTTTAGAATAGTCCCATTACCATAGAGAAAAAAATCCAGAATGTTTTGAGAAAAACATAAAAAGTGTTCTGTGGATTTAGAAAATCAAGAAACATTCGTTGAATCTTCCTCTGCCTCACACTTTATTTACTTGACGCATACGTAAACTAACAACAATTTATCTATAAATATCATAATATTTTCATCTGGCATCTTCAATCCAGTGTAAAAGAAAAAAAACATCTAACGAAATTCTCAAAGAAGTGCGTTTATGAGTGACACAGAGATATCAGCAGTAGCAGTTGCAGCTGCGATTGTGGTGGTAACTGCAGTTGCGTTATGGATATGGAAAGGCCTGAATCTGGTTTGGTTTAGACCAAAGAAACATGAGGCTTATCTAAAGAGGCAAGGTCTCTCTGGAACTCCTTTCACCTTTCTTGTCGGAGATCTTAGAAGGGAAGCCAGTATGATGGAGCAGGCCAAGTCCAGACCAATCAGTCTAACCGTAGATTACACGCCACGTGTCATGCCTTTGATATTAGAAAACGTTAAGGATCATGGTGAGCAACGGTTTGATTTTAACTCAAAAACAGAGATCCTCTGTTTTTCTAATCTATGGATTGGTTAGTGTTGAAATTCTCTGTTTCTATGGTTCGGTGTTTGTGTAGGGAAGACATCTTACATGTGGCTGGGACCTACAGCGAGTGTGATTGTGACGAAACCAGAACACATCAAAGAAGTTCTAAACAGAGTTTATGATTTCCCGAAGCCACCAGTGCACCCAATCGTTGAGCTTTTTGCGACTGGAGTCGCGCTATATGAAGGAGAGAAATGGTCTAAGCACAGGAAGATTATACACCCTTCATTTCATGTAGAAAAACTCAAGGTCATTCTTACATAATCCTCATGGTTTTACACTTGTTATAAATCCCATGCTAATTTTTGTTTTCTCTTTTTTTGTTTGTTTTGTAGATTATGTTACCTGCGTTCTACGATAGCTGCAGCGAGATGATAAGTAAATGGGAGAAGTTGGTGAGCGAGCAAGGATCATCCAATGAGATCGATGTTTGGCCATATCTTGGAGATGTAACATCAGATGTAATTTCGCGGACTGCGTTTGGTAGTAGCTATGAGGAAGGTAAGAGAATCTTTGAGCTTCAAGAAGAACAAGGCCGGCGAATTTTAAAAGCTCTTGAGATGGCTTTCATCCCTGGAATAAGGTATATGATGATTCCTTTTGTTTCATTCTTTCAGCTATATAGAACTCTGGAAAGATCATATATTCATCTCATTTTTTAGGTTTCTACCAACAAAGAACAACATGAGGATGAGGCAAATAGATAGAGAAGTGAAGTCTAGACTGAAAGAAATCATCATGAAAAGGCAGAGGGCTATGGAAGCAGGGGAGGCTCCAAAGAATGATCTGTTGGGAATCCTTTTGCAATCAAATTCTGGAGATCACGGTATGAGTATCGAGGATGTGGTAGAAGAGTGCAGGCTGTTTCACTTCGCAGGCCAAGAAACCACCGCGGTACTGCTTGTTTGGACTATGATTATGCTGAGCCATCACCAGCAATGGCAAGTTAAAGCTAGAGAAGAGATCTTACAAGTCATTGGGAAGAACAACAAACCTAACTTTGATGCACTCTCTCGACTCAAAATAGTAAACGCATTAATCTTGTGTTTTCCTCTGTTTTTGGTTGAGATTCTAGGCCAAGACTCAGACTAACGTTTCCTTGGGGTTTATTTTGGACAGATGAGCATGATCATGAACGAGGTTTTGAGGTTATACCCACCAGGGATTCTACTTGGTCGAACCATAGAGAAAGAAACAAAGCTTGGTGAGGACATGACACTTCCAGGTGGTGCACAAGTAGTGATTCCTGTTCTTATGGTTCATCGTGATCCCGAGCTCTGGGGAGAAGATGTTCTTGAGTTTAAACCTGAGAGATTCGCTGATGGGATCTCAAAGGCCACGAAGAACCAAGTTTCGTTTCTTCCGTTTGGATGGGGACCAAGATTCTGTCCCGGCCAGAATTTTGCTTTGATGGAAGCTAAGATGGCTCTTGTCTTGATTCTGCAGAGATTCTCCTTCGAGCTGTCTCCGTCGTACACTCACGCACCTCACACGGTTCTTACACTTCATCCTCAGTTTGGTGCTCCGTTGATCTTTTATATGCTTTGAGATTGATTCACTGAGTACACAAAATTTCGAAGATCCTCTGTTTTTTAAGTTCAAGACTCAATAGCATTAGCATATGTTGCCCAAATAATTCGCGCATAATATTGAAAAAATATATTAACATGTAGTCAATATTTTTTTGGCCAACTTGTGTATTAAATGAGAATCATATAGTCAACACATATATATATAGTCAATTTACTAATTAAACTAAAATGTCGAGTGTTGTTGACTAGATCAGAGAAACAGAGTTTACAAAAGAATCAGTTAGTAAAAAACCAAAAAAATAGAATAAGCTAAAATAAATTTTAGTTATATATAATTTATTTTAAATATGTATAGTTTCAAATTAATAGTAGTATTTACAATCTAATTATAAAACTATTCCCTACTGATATTTTCCGTGCATCATTTTTCTATATAGAAATTTTAAGAAGAATATTATGAAAAGAGAGTAAAAAACAAAAAAAAACAGATATTGTATACAAGAATTTGATTGAATAAATTTTAGTTAAAATTTTCTCCCCTAACATCTCTTTTTTTTTTTTTTTGTCGCCAACCTAACATCTCCCTTTAAATATAGAGAGATGTCATAAATATCTGGTTCCGTGTTTCAAATAATTAAGAACGTAACGTATAGCAATAATGGCAAAGAAGTTAATTGTAGCCAAGAATATAAAGACTTCAGGCATGGAAGACAGATGTGGCCAGAGGTCGTGAGGTTTCTGAGTAAAGTCAAAACTTGAACGGTTTAAAACAATATTTCCTCCGTTTCAAATTAGTTGTCGTTTAAGATTGTTTCACATATATGAAGAAAATATTTAATTTTTCAGTTTTACTCATAATTAATGTTTATTTGATATTATTTCATTGGTCAATACATTAAAATAAGAATGACAAAATTGGAAATCTTATCAAACATATGCATTGAAAACATAAAACGACAACTAATATGAAACGAGTTTTAAAGTCTAGAACGACAACTAATATGAAACGGAAGGATTATTTTATTGTCCGAAACACAAATTCTATATTAAAGACAAATCTGGACATGCATTTCTTCATCAAAATTCTCGAAACTTAAAGAGATCAAAAACCATTAGCAAATGGAGATATCAGTTGCCTTATTGGCTATAGTTGCTGTATTGTGGTGGTGGCTATGGAGAATTTTGAAGTGGGTTTGGCTCAAACCTAAGATGCTTGAAAGTTACCTGAGAAGACAAGGTCTTGTTGGAACTCGTTACACGCCTCTTGTCGGAGATGTGAGAAGAGATTTCAGCATGTTGAATGAAGCAAGATCGAAACCGATGAAACCAACGGATGATCTCATTTCACTTGTCATGCCTTACTCTTTTCACATGCTCAATACTTACGGTATAGATTTTTGAAGTCATTTTCTTTCTTTTTTTGTTTACAAAGAGATCAATACGGTTCTTATAAAATACGTATGTGGCTATGTGCATGTGGCTGCAACAGGAAAGACTTTTTTCACTTGGCAAGGACCCATACCAGCCATCACAATAATGAATCCACAGCTGATCAAAGAAGTCTATAACAAATTCTATGATTTCGAGAAGACACATACGTTTCCATTGACTAAATTGATAACTGATGGACTCGCTAATGCCGATGGAGATAAATGGGTGAAATACCGGAAGATTATCAACCCGGCATTCCATTTTGAGAAGATCAAGGTTTCAGATTCTCTTCTCTAATATTGTCACAGAACCATGTTAATACTGCTTTTTGATTATGATTTTTTTTTGTATAGAATATGGTCCCTACGTTTTATAAAAGTTGCAGTGAGGTTGTGTGTGAATGGGAGAAGTTAGTTTCAGATAAAGGGTCATCGTGTGAGGTTGATGTATGGCCATGGATTGTAAATATGACCGGAGATGTGATCTCTCGAACCGCTTTTGGTAGCAGCTACAAAGAAGGACAGAGGATATTCATACTACAAGCAGAATTAGCACACCTCGTCATACTAGCTCTTTGGAAGAGTTACATCCCTGGATATAGGTAAGAAACTTGACCTGTTTTGATCTCTAATTCTAGCATGACTCTTGGTTACAATCTTCTAATGTATATATCATATATGAATCTTTCTGTTCTAACTTCTATTTCCCAGAGTCTTACATTATACTAGATGATTGAGTATCTTCTTGGAATTGTGAGTATTCTTCTTCTTTCTTTTTGTATGCGTAGGTATTTCCCAACTAGGAATAAGAGAAGGATGAAGACAATAGTTAGAGAAATCCAAGTTATACTCAGAGGGATCATAAGAAATAGGGAAAAGGCGAGAGACGCTGGAGAAGCACCAAGTGACGATTTGTTGGGTATACTTCTTGAATCGAATTCAGAGCAAACTAAAGGAAATGGACTGAACACTGAAGAAATTATGGAAGAGTGCAAGTTGTTTTATTTCGCGGGACAAGAGACCACTTCAGTACTCTTGGCTTGGACTATGGTTTTGTTAAGCCAACACCAAGATTGGCAAGCTCGCGCACGAGAGGAAGTGATGCAAGTTTTTGGCGATAAGAAACCTGATCTAGAAGGCATTAACCAACTCAAAGTTGTAAGTATTAAACCAAACCAAAACCTTCCTCAACTTGATGCATTTCTTCAATCTTGTTTTGATGATTTTCTTTGTATGAATCCTACAGATGACGATGATCATTTATGAGGTCCTTAGGCTATATCCTCCTGTAATCCAGATGAACCGAGCGATCCACAAAGAGATAAAGCTAGGCGATCTGACACTACCAGGCGGTGTTCAAGTCAATATGCCTACTCTACTAATCCACCGCGACACTAAGCTTTGGGGAGATGATGCAGCAGAGTTCAAGCCAGAGAGGTTCAAAGACGGGATCTCAAAGGCAACAAAGAACCAGGTCTGCTTCTTGCCTTTCGGATGGGGACCGAGGATTTGCATCGGTCAGAATTTTGCTTTGTTAGAGGCAAAGATGGCTCTTGCTTTGATTCTTCAGAGATTCTTCTTCGAGCTTTCTCCTTCCTATGTTCATTCGCCTTACAAAATTTTCACCATTCTGATAAGTTTGCAGCATTACACCCACCATTGATTCACACTTACAAGAGAAAGAAGAGAGAAAGTGGCTGAGAGTACAAGTATAAGACAAGTCACCAAGGGGAGACGTGTCAGCAAGTTAGGTGGGGCCTGCTGAGATGGTCTTTTACCTAAGGATCTAGAGTATTCGAATAACCACTGTTTAGGTTTTGCTTTCACTATTTCACTGCTGTAACTAAGTGTGGCGACTTAGGTTTACGGGAAGAGACTATATAAGGAGTAGTAAGATAAGAAGAGGGATCGTGAGGAGTAGAACTTGGTAAGGGAGGGAGAGACTCCATTAAACCTTTCTCCCAAGCTTTACAATACCGCTTCCTTAAGAGATATTCATAATAAAGTGTATTCCTTTATCTTTTTACAGTTGATTCTCTATTGATCTAGTATCAACGTGGTATCGAGCAAGTTGTTCCTTGCGAGACCGAAGAATGGAGAAACTTGAGAAAGAAATGGTGGATCTGAAACTGGAAGTCGCAAAGATATCAGCCATCGAAGAAAGTATAGTGGCAATAAGAAAGATGATGGAACAGAGGAACGCATACGCTGAAGCGATGGTAATGGCTCGACTAGAAAAGGCGGTGGTAGAGGACACGCCTATGGAAAAAAGCGACGGGGACTGTTCTATGGGCAAAGCGGCCACGATCGAACAGAGGAAAGGGTGGAACCTCTCACTAAGCGAGTAGAGATGCCAGTGTTCGATGGTACTAATGCCGAAAGTCGGGTTTTGAGAGTAGACCAATACTTCGAGCTAGGAGGATTCACGGAGACAGAAAAACTACAAGCAGTCCGGGTATGTTTCGATGATGATGCTCTGCTATGGTATCGTTGGGAGAGAGATATAAATCCTTTCAGAACTTGGGAAGAGATGAAACGGAGGGTGATACAGAGTTTCTCGACAAACAACACCACTCCGTGCGAAAAGATCATGACTATTCGGCAGAACGGCATGAAGAGGATTTCAATCGAGAATTCATAACTCTGGCGTCGAACAACCAGGGGTTACCGGAAAACGTGTTGAGTCGGCGATATGGTCGGACTTCGTCCCGAGGTAGCGGTGAGAGTAAAACTACACGGACCGAGAAATCTGGAGAAGATGATGACGTTAGCATTGGGGGGAAGATTGTCTTCTTGTGGAAAAGGAATCAACAGTGAGCAGCTGGCAAGATCGTACTGTCAACTAGCCATTTTCATAACAATAAGACCCCATCTAATGCGCGTGGGGACCACCAAAAGCAGACAGGGCAATTTTGTCAAAACTAAGGGGAACTCACACTTTGAGAGGCATTCGACACAGTATGAACATATGGGAAAAACCCTAACAAATCCCAATAGACAATCGGAAAAAAAACATCCTTATCGGTCGACTCGAGGAGGAGAAGAGAAAGACAGACAAAGGCTTGTGCTTCAAGTGCGATGAGCGGTTTGCTCCGGGACATTGCCAGCTACAGTTTTTAAGGTCTATTTGGTCAACGAGGATGGCACAGAGGTACCACTCGAGGATGAGGAAGAAGAAGAAGGTCGAAGTATCGAGAAGCAGGTGCAAGTGGAACTATCTTCAAATTCTGTGGTTGGAATCACTTCTCCCAAGACCATTAAGCTTAAAAGGTAAAGTAAGAGGAAAAGAGATTGAGGTGTTGATTGACTCGGGCGACTCACAACTTCGCCTCGCAGGATCTAGTGAGGGAATTGTCCTCTCTTGAAGGGAACCACAGGGTATGGAGTATTGATGGGAGTGAGAATGGCAAGATACAAGGAAGGTATCTGCAAGGGATTGAAGATTGAGGTTCGAACCTCGAAATTGTGGCTGACTTCCTGCCGCTTGATTTGGGTAACACAGATATCATATTAGGTATGGAATGGCTGGAAACGCTGGGAGAGATGAGAGTGAATTGGAAATTAAAGGAAATGAAGTTCAAAACAGAGGGAGGTATGATTTGCCTCAAGGGAGACCCGGCTTTGTGCAACTCGACGGTGTCCTTACAAGCTCTTTGGCAGGCTATCAAAGATGGTGGTGAGGGGATGGTAATCGCGTTAGGGAGCTTAGAAGCTACCTCATTACCCGCAGCGATCATAGGCACACCTAAGGAATTACAAGGGATCCTAAGGAAGTTTGGAGCTGCCTTCGGAGAACCTCGGGGACTACCACCGTCCAGGGGTAGGGAACACACGATCCAACTCAAACCAGGGGCGGGTCCAGTGAGCGTGAGACCATTCAGGTACCCACATGCTCGAAAGGAGGAAATTGAAAGACAGGTTACAATGATGTTAGAAGCGGGAATCATTCAACCAAGTGGGAGCCCGTTTTCCAGTCCGGTCTTGCTCGTCAAGAAGAAAGACGGCAGCTGGAGGTTCTGTGTAGATTACAGAGCGCTCAATAAGGTTACGGTACCTGACAGTTATCCCATTCCCATGATAGACCAGCTGTTAGACGAATTATACGGGGCTGAGCTGTTCTCGAAGTTGGATTTACGTTCTGGCTATCATCAAATTCGAGTGAGAAGAGAGGATGTTCACAAGACCGCATTTCGCACACATGACGGACACTATGAGTTTCTAGTCATGCCCTTCGGCTTGACGAATGCCCCAGCCACGTTCCAGTCATTGATGAACGACGTATTCCGACCTTTTCTTCGGAAGTTCGTCTTAGTCTTCTTTGATGACATCCTTGTCTACAGCAAGACAATGGGAGAGCATCAGAAGCATCTACAGATAGTGATGGAGGTGTTGCTCGAACAACAGTTGTTAGCTAATCAAGCAAAATGTCAATTTGGACGCAGGCAGATAGAGTACCTGGGACACATCATCTCGGGGGAGGGAGTGGCAGCAGACCCTGAGAAGATCCGAGCCATGGTAGAGTGGCCACAGCCAAAGGACATCCGAGCATTAAGGGGTTTTCTGGGGCTCACTGGTATTTACCAAGGGTTATGATAGAGTTATAGAAAGGATCAGTTCAAATGGTGCGAAAAGGCAGCCAGGGCATTTGAGGAACTTAAGATAGCCATGACGACGGTCCCTGTATTGATACTACCAAATTTTGACAAGCAGTTTGTAGTAGAATCAGATGCTTCTGGGAGCGGCTTGGGGGCAGTACTCATGCAGGAGCATAGGCCCGTAGCCTACTACAGCAGGTCGCTCAAAGATAAGGAAAAAGAGAGATCCATCTACGAGAGGGAACTGATGGCAATCGTGCTCTCTATCCAAAAATGGAGGCACTACTTACTGGGCAGGAAGTTTACAGTAAGGACTGATCAAAAGAGCCTAAAATTCTTGTTGGAACAGCGGGAAGTAAATTTTGAGTATCAGAAGTGGCTCACCAAGTTGTTGGGGTTCGACTTTGAAATACAATACAAGCCGGGGCTCGAGAACAAGGCAGCAGATGCCCTATCCCGCCAAGGCGTTTTGTGTTGTATTCTTTCAGTAACAGTGCCCACAGCGATCCAGCTGGAAGAAATCTATGCAGCGGCAGAACAAGATCCCAAGCTCCAACAAATTGTTGAAGACTTACAGCGGATAAGAAAGCACATCCAGGTTACTCGGTAGTACAAGGGAGGTTGTGGTTCAAAGGGAAGCTGGTAGTCCCTAGAGATACGAATCTGATTCGACTCATATTACAGGAACTACATGACGGCAAGCTGGGAGGCCACGCAGGGGTAATCAAAACGCAGAAGCGAGTAGGCGAGCTTTTCTATTGGGATAAAATGATGTTGGATATACGAAGATATGTAGCAGCTTGCTCTGAGTGTCAGAGACAGAAATACTCCACCTTGGCCCCAGGAGGACTTCTCCAACCATTACCAATACCAGATAAAATATGGGAGGATATATCTATGGATTTCATAGAAGGGTTACCGAAGTCGACAGGCTACAATAGCATATTAGTGGTGGTGGATAGGCTGACTAAATATGCGCATTTCCTTAAGCTGAAGCATCCTTTCACAGCCACAGATGTTGCTGCAGTGTTTGTTCAGGAGATTGTCAGGCTACACGGGTTTCCCAAGTCAATTATATCCGACAGGGACAAGGTATTTCTGAGTGGATTTTGGAAAGAATTGTTCAAACTTTCAGGGACGAAACTGAAGTTTAGCACCGCATACCACCCACAGACGGATGGGCAAACTGAGGTGGTGAATAGAAGCGTGGAGACATACCTCAGGTGCTTTGCGGGGGAGCAACCTAAAGCTTGGGCACAATATCTGGCTTGGGCGGAATTCTGGTATAATTCGTCATTTCATTCATCAATACAAATGTCGCCTTTCCAAGCGGTCTATGGAAGAGAACCTCCAGGTATTATGAAGTATGAACCTGGATCAACAAGCAACGCTGGACTAGAAAGTCAACTTCAGGAAAGGGATAACATGTTAGCTCAACTCAAGGAACATCTTCTGCGAGCGCAGCAACGCATGAAAGCTCAAGCAGATTCACACCGGAGAGATGTGCAGTTGGAAGTGGGAGATTCAGTTTTTCTTAAGCTAAGACCCTACAGACAGAGGTCCTTGGCAAAGAAAACAAATGAGAAATTGGCTCCACGATTCTATGGGCCCTTTAAAGTCGAGGCAAAAGTGGGAGAAGTAGCATACAGGCTGAAGCTTCCAGCAGAATCAAGGATCCACCCAACATTCCATGTCTCTCAACTAAAGAAGGTAGTAGGGGAACATCCCATGGAACTTAAGCTTCCAGAGCAACTAACAGCGGAGGGTGTGCTCCAGGTCGAACCAGAAATAGTACTCATCGACAGGAACAACCCCAAGACAGGACACGAGGAGGTGTTGATCAAATGGAAAGGCTTACCTGACTATGAATGCTCTTGGGAGAACAAAGCCATCATCGGGAAGCAGTTTCCAAGCTTCAACCTTGAGGACAAGGTTGGTTTCGAGGGCCGGGTATTGATAAGTTTGCAGCAGTACAACTACCATTGATTCACACGTAGAAGAGAAATAGGAGAGAAAGTGGCTGAGAGTACAAGTATAAGACAAGTCACCAAGGGGGAGACGTGTCGCAAGTTAGGTGGGGCCTTTTGAGATGGTCTTTTACCTAAGGATCTAGAGTATTCGAATAACCACTGTTTAGGTTTTGCTTTCACTATTTCACTGCTGTAACTAAGTGTGGCGACTTAGGTTTACGGAAGAGACTATATAAGGAGTAGTAAGATAAGTAAGTGGGATCGGAGGAGTAGAACTTGGTAAGGGGAGGGGAGAGACTCCATTAAACCTTTCTCTCAAGCTTTACAATACCGTTTCCTTAAGAGATATTCATAATAAAGTGTATTCCTTTATCTTTTACAGTTGATTCTCTATTGATCTAGTATCACATTCATCCAAAGTGTGGGGCTCATCTCATCCTGCACAAGCGATGAATACTAGTATACTACTAGTTGAAGATTCATAATAAAACCTATATTATTGAATTTGAGAATGCTTCCATTGTAACTCCATCGTGTGATAAATTTAAACATTAACGAAGAGAAATTACATGTTATAACATTATCTCATTATATACAGTTAAATGAGTGGAGTAAAATTACCCAAAAAAAAATACAATCCGTTTTATCCATATGATCCAAGAAAAAAAAAAGAGAGTAAAGCGTTGAAAGAAAGGTTAAAAAGTTGAAACTGTTGGTGTCTTCCTCTTTTTTTGGTTTTAACTTTAACACGAAGTCCCAACTTTTGCTTATTGCGGCGTAGCCGCATCTCACTGCAATCTATTAGAGATTGTGAACCGTGATGTGTCATATTCTCTCTGTTTCTTTTGTTTTTGTAGTTATCTCCCAACAAAGTGTAATAGACGGATGAAAGCAGCAGCCAGAGAAATCCAAGTTATACTAAGAGGGATTGTAAACAAAAGGTTAAGGGAGACAGAAGCTGGGGAAGCACCAAGCGAGGATTTGCTGGGTATACTTCTTGAGTCAAATTTGAGGCAAGCTAAAGGTAATGGAATGAGTACCGAGGAGGTGATGGAGGAGTGCAAGTTGCTCTATTTCGCGGGGCAAGAGACCACTTCTGTTAAGCCAACACCAAGACTGGCAGGCTCGCGCAAGAGAAGAAGTGAAGCAAGTTTTTGGCGATAAAGAACCTGATACAGAAGGCCTGAACCAACTCAAAGTTGTAAGTAAAACCAAATCATAAACCTTTACGTGACTTTTGCAGTGTTTTGATGAATGATTTGATCCCAGATGACAATGATATTATATGAGGTCCTTATGCATATCCTCCAGTAACCCAGATGTTACGAGCTATTGACAAAGAGATGAAGCTAGAAGATCTGACCTTACCAGGCGGCGTTCAGATTAGTCTAACTATTCTGCTAGTCCAGCGCGACTCCAAGCTATGGGGCAATGATGCAGCGGAGTT
>CM051372.1:5832259-5857259 GCA_028015245.1 Cardamine occulta
CAAGCCTGAGAGATTTAAAGATGGTCTTTCAAAGGCAACAAAGAGCCAAGTCTCCTTCTTTCCTTTTGGCTGGGGACCAAGGATATGTATTGGCCAGAACTTTGCCATGCTGGAGGCAAAGATGGCAATGACATTGATTCTACAGAGATTCTCCTTAGAGCTTTCCCCTTCCTATGTTCATGCTCCTCACACAGTCCTCACCCTTCACCCACAGTTCGGTGCTCATTTTATCCTGCAAAAGCTCTAATCCTAAAACCCCTTATGTTGTTGTCAAATACACGTGACATACACAGATGGAAATGAGTCCAGATCATTATACAAAACTCAAAATATTTTCATGATTTCAATAAGAACTAGTGGCTCAGTATTTGCTTCAAAGCATCACTAGTTTATTCTGGATTTAAATTGACATTTTCCCATCAAAAGTTTTAGATTCTCATTCTCATAACATGTTCTCTGTGAGATGTTTTACATTTCAGTTCAATCTAGATATATCCATGTGACAATGTCACAATTTGTAGGCAATGAATCAATTCAGCCTTCCAAAATTGAAATTGGCAACTTCCTCCTCTAGGACATAGCTTCAAGTAGGTTCATCTGTTCTCTATGAGCGGATCTTACATTTCAACCTTGTGATCGAACACAACTTATTGGACATGTTCATTCCTGTTTTCCCACCAAAATTTGTGTCTAAAAGCCTCCATTGTGCTTTTGTGTGTACTAGTGCCCACTGCACAAGAAAACCAGTTTTGTATAAGAAAAAAATAATAGTTTTATGCGATTTAAATAAAGAGTGAACATTAGCCTTACACGATCATCACCATTAAACGACAGTTTGGTGATCATCTCGTCCTACGCAGGCTATTATATTACTAGTTGAAGATTCATAATAAACTCATGTTTTTGAATTGAGAATGCTTACGTTATTAGAGGAAAATAATATTTTCATTAAAACAAATAAAATGAAGGAAGAGCGGGGTAGGTAATGTTTCTTCTTATTTTGTCTCTTCACAAAACAAAATAAACATTGTGGTAAGAAGAAAAAAATGTGTAAAACGCATGGATGGTATTGGACAAAGAAAGGTCAAAAAGTTGAAGATCTTCGTGCCTTGCCCGCCAACCAATAGAAAAGTTGAAGATATTTCTTCCTCTTTTTGTCCAACTTTGCTTCTTGCAGCTTCGTGGCCTCTGACCACTACGAAGATGTACAATTAAGGTAAAAGATCAATTATTGTTTACAACAAAATAATTGTCCGAATCATAAAATATAAAGTATTTAAGTTATCAGGATGATGTCATCTTTCACCACATCCATATCTTCTCCAAAATTCTCAATCTTTATATCTCGAGAAAGTTAGTAAATATTCTCTCTATCTTGCTTTTTCTTTCTTTTATCTGGGAAAAAAAAATGGAGATATCATTTGCGTCGATAACAGTTTCAGTAGCTATCGTTGTTGTGTCATGGTGGGTATGGAGAACTTTAAAGTGGGTTTGGTTTCAACCAAAGATGCTTGAGAGTTACCTGAGAAGACAAGGTCTTGCCGGAACTCCTTACACGCCTCTTGTCGGCGATCTGAAGAGGAATTTCAACATGTTGACTGATGCAAGATCTAAACCCATCAAACTAAACGATGATATCACACCACGGGTCATGCCTTATCCCTTGAAAATGCTTAAGACTTACGGTATGCTTCCTGGTTGACCTCTTGATTCCTCATTTCCTCTGTTTAGTACTGTTGTAGAGTATGTAATCTAGAAAATGTTTCAACTTTTGTATCTCTATATGGTTGAAACCGGAAGGACTTACTTTACATGGCTTGGACCCATACCAACCATCATCATAATGGATCCTGAGCAAATCAAGGAAGTGTTCAACAAAGTTTATGATTTCCAGAAGACGCATTCATTTCCTCTGGCCAGATTAATAGCATGTGGACTCGTTAGTTATGATGGTGATAAATGGGCGAAGCACCGAAGAATCATCAACCCGGCTTTCCACCTTGAGAAGCTCAAGGTTTAAAAGGCTTTATTTTCCATAGTCCTGAATCAGGTTTGATTGTTTTATGTGTATGTATGTTCATTTGGCTCTGACCCAATTTGTGCCTTCTCCTTCTATGTATAGAATATGGTACCTGCATTCCACCAGAGCTGCAGCGAGGTTGTTGGCAAATGGGATAAGTTAGCGTTGGATAAAGGGTCATCATGTGAGGTTGACGTTTGGCCTTGGCTTGTGAATATGACTGCAGATGTGATCTCTCGTACTGCTTTTGGCAGCAGCTACAAAGAAGGGCAGAGGATATTTGAGCTCCAAGCGGAAATAGCACAGCTCCTCATACAAGCTTTTCGGAAAATTTTCATCCCTGGATATCGATAATAAAAAACCTCACTTGTCTGGTTTTAGAACAAGGCCTTTTAGAGCTTGACTAGTGTTGCAATCTAATAGAGAGTGTGAACCATGTTGTGTCATATTCTCTCTGTTTCTTTTGTTTGTGTAGTTATCTCCCAACAAAATGTAACAGACGGATGAAAGCAGCAGACAGAGAAATCCAAGCTATACTAAGAGGGATTGTAAACAAAAGGTTAAGGGCGAGAGAAGCTGGGGAAGCACCAAGCGAGGATTTGCTGGGTATACTTCTTGAGTCAAATTTGAGGCAAGCTAAAGGGAATGGAATGAGTACCGAGGAGGTGATGGAGGAGTGCAAGTTGTTCTATTTCGCAGGGCAAGAGACCACTTCAGTACTTCTGGTTTGGACAATGATTCTGTTAAGCCAACACCAAGACTGGCAGGCTCGCGCAAGAGAAGAAGTGAAGCAAGTTTTTGGCGATAAAGAACCTGATACAGAAGGCCTGAACCAACTCAAAGTTGTAAGTATAACACAATTCATAAACCTTTAGGTGACTTTTGCAGTGTTTTGATGACTTTTGATGACTGATTTTTTCCCTCACAGATGACGATGATATTGTATGAGGTCCTACGACTATATCCTCCAGTAATCCAGCTGACACGAGCCATTCACAAAGAGATGAAGCTAGGAGATTTAACACTACCGGGCGGCGTCCATATCAGTCTCCCTATAATGCTAGTCCAACGGGACATCGAGCTATGGGGCAATGATGCAGCAGAGTTCAAGCCTGATAGATTCAAAGACGGTCTCTCAAAGGCAACAAAGAGCCAAGTCTCCTTCTTTTCCTTTGCGTGGGGACCGAGGATATGCATTGGCCAGAATTTTGCCTTGATGGAGGCAAAGATGGCAATGGCATTGATTCTACAAAGATTCTCCTTGGAGTTTTCCCCTTCCTATGTTCATGCACCTTACACAGTCCTCACCCTTCACCCACAGTTTGGTGCTCACCTTAACCTGCACAAGCTCTAATTCTAAAATCCCTATTGTTGTTATCAAATAAAGTTGCCATACAGAGATGAAACGAGTCCAGTTCATATTACAAAACTCAAATCTTTTCGTGTAATCAATCAGAACTAGTGTCTCGCTGTGATTCTCAGTTGTGAAACTAAAACCTAAGACAAAAGTAACGAAATTTAGGACACGAGATGATAAACAGGTCGATTACATCATGGATTCCCCTCAACAATGCTCGAACAAATTTTCAAAATGAAAGGATCGAATCCGTAAACCTCCAACTTCGAAACCCCTAATTTCATAGAACAAATCACGAATTCGACGGTGAAATTCGCCTGAGGTGGTTCAATACGACGGCGTATACTATGATAGACCGAACGACGACGTTTGTGGAGTCTTGAGTTTCTTATCACTTTTTTTTCAAAAGCCTCTTGTTCTTTGTGGGCCTGTCCATTCCTCTTTTCTACCAAAATGTTTGTCTAAAAGCCTCTTAGTCTGGTTGGTTGTGGACCTAGCTATCTAATCCAAAGTTCCTAACACTGCCTCTTTAAAACAAACCTTTAAATATATGCCTAACACGCTAAATTATATCATAAGGATAAAAATCTTAATAGGCTAAATAATAATATAGAATCTCCAAAATACAGTAATAGGCTAAATAATAGTATAGAATCTCCAGAATAATATATAATTATGCATTCCATAACAACTAAATAATACGAATAAATTCGTCAAAAATGGATGAAAATTGTTTCTATTCCTGTGAGTATGAAATATTTTATTACTCTATGGAGTTTTCCCTCTTATAGAAATAAAAAAAAAATTTGACCAATAAAAAAAAGGAAAGGAAGACCGTAGTAATGTTTCCCTTTTATTATATGTCTTGACAAAACAAAACAAGATATTTCAACGTTGTGGACCTTTTGGTAAGAAAAAAGAGTAAAACGCATGGATGGGATTGAGAAAGAAACGTAAAAGAGTTGATGACGTTGGTCCATGCCCGCCAACCCAAGTAATATGACCAACTTTGTTTTTTGTGGCTTCATCATGGCATGTGACTGTGAGGCTCTGAGTAAAGCAAAATATCAATTAGTCTACTTAAAATGTCCCAAAACCACAAAATATAAAGTCTTTAAGACATCAGGGGTGATGTCATTACCATATCCATACTTCTCCGAAATTCTCAATCTTTATAACTCGAGAATGTTAGCAAAGTCTTTCTTTATCTTTCTCTATCTCTCTCTCTCTTTTTCCCCTGGGAGGAAAAAAAATATGGAGATATCAGTTGTGTCGGTAACAGTTTCAGTAGCAATTGTTGTTGCGTCATGGTGGGTATGGAGAACTTTAAAGTGGGTTTGGTTTAAACCAAAGATGCTTGAGAGTTACCTAAGAAGACAAGGTCTTGCCGGAACTCCTTACACGCCTCTTGTCGGCGATTTGAGGAGGAATTTCAGTATGTTGACTGAGGCAAGATCCAAACCCCTTAAAGTAACGGATGATATCACACCACGTGTCGTGCCTTATCCCTTGCAAATGTTCAAGACTTACGGTACGCTTCCTGGTTGGCCTCTTGATTCTTGTCTATTTAGAACTGTTGTAGAGTATCTGATCTAGAAAAGCCTGTGTGGTTGGAACAGGAAGGACTTTCTTTACATGGTTTGGACCTATACCAACCATCACTATAATGGATCCTGAGCAAATCAAGGAAGTGTTCAACAAAGTTTATGAGTTCCAAAAGCCGCATACGTTCCCTTTGGCCACATTGATAGCCAAAGGACTTGCAAATTATGATGGTGATAAATGGGCTAAACACCGAAGAATCATCAACCCGGCTTTCCATCTTGAGAAGATCAAGGTTTAGTATCCTGGATTAATCAAGTTAGATTCTTTTATGTATGTATCTTCATTTGGCTCTTATACAACTTGTGTTTTCTGCTTCTATGTATAGAATATGGTACCTGCGTTCCACCAGAGCTGCAGCGAGGTTGTTGGCGAATGGGATAAGTTAGTGTTGGATAAAGGGTCGTCATGTGAGGTGGACGTTTGGCCTTGGCTTGTGAGTATGACTGCAGATGTGATCTCTCGTACTGCTTTTGGCAGCAGCTACAAAGAAGGGCAGAGGATATTTGAGCTCCAAGCAGAACTAGCACAGCTCGTCATACAAGCTTTTCGGAAAGCTTTCATCCCTGGATATAGGTAATGAAAAAGCTTAACTTTTCTTGTTTTAGAACAAGGCCTTGTTTGAACCATGTTGTATCAATATCTCTGTGCCTATTGTTTGTGTAGTTATCTCCCAACAAAGGGTAATAGAAGGATGAAAGCAAAAGCCAGAGAAATCAAAGTTATACTAAGAGGAATATTTGACAAAAGGTTAAGGGCAAGAGAAGCTGGGGAAGCATCAAGCGACGATTTGCTGGGTATACTTCTTGAATCGAATTTGGGGCAAGCTAAAGGAAATGGAATGAGCATTGAGGAAGTGATGGAAGAGTGCAAGTTGTTCTATTTTGCGGGGCAAGAGACAACTTCAGTACTTTTGGTTTGGACAATGGTTCTGTTAAGCCATTACCAAGACTGGCAGGCTCGCGCACGAGAAGAAGTGAAGCAAGTTTTTGGTGATAAAGAACCTGATACAGAAGGCCTGAACCAACTCAAAGTTGTAAGTAAAACCCAATTCATAACTCTTTAGGTGACTTTTACAGTGTTTTGATGAATGATTTTATCACTCGCAGATGATGATGATATTATACGAGGTCCTAAGGCTATTTCCTCCAGTAACCCAGTTGACCCGAGCCATTCACAAAGAGATGAAGCTAGGAAACTTGACACTACCGGGCGGTGTTCATATCAGTCTACCTATAATGCTAGTCCAACGTGACACCGAGCTGTGGGGCAACGATGCAGCGGAGTTCAAGCCTGAGAGATTCAAAGACGGTCTCTCAAAGGCAACAAAGAGCCAAGTCTCATATTTTCCTTTTGCCTGGGGACCGAGGATATGTATTGGCCAGAATTTTGCCCTGCTAGAGGCAAAAATGGCTCTGGCATTGATTCTACAGAGATTCTCCTTCGAGCTTTCTCCATCCTATGTCCATGCGCCTTACCCAGTCGTCACCGTTCACCCACAGTTTGGTGCTCATCTTATCCTGCATAAGCTCTAAGCCTATATATTGTCCTTTTTTTTTTGTCAGATAAACTTGTCATACACACATGAAACAAGTTCAGATCATAATACAAAACTCAAATACTTTTATGTATTCAAGTCAGAACTCGTGTCTTACAGATTTAAACACACACATTTCGAGCAGTGATTCTCACGGAACAAATCTCTGTTGTGAAACTAACACCCAAGGTTAAGGAACGAAATTTAAGGCAGACACGTGCAAAACCTTTTTAAAAAGAGCACCCACAGACGAATTCAGAACGATGTCGTATAATTAATCTATTTATATTAAAAATATAATTAAAGGATAATATAGTTTACACAATATTTCACTGAATTTGATTAGTTTAAACTTAAATATATATTAGAAAATACAATTTAAACATCTTATAATATTCATTTTGGTTTAAATAGTAAAAAATATCTTGTTCTTTATATTATTTAAGTTACAGATTAATTTAAACCGATTTTCCATTCCAAACTAAAAAATAATCCGAAAATCGAATCATATCGTAACAGAATTTATATGGATTCATTGTTTTTAATCAAAATTCGAGAATAATAATATTTTTTACCCTTAAAATAGATAAATATCCCTTGACGAGAATTTCGCTTTATATTGTTTTGTTTTTCCTGCTCGTGCAGTGCAAGAAAAAATAGAAAATTAGGGTCAATTATTGAAATTCGTTTGATTTCATCGTTTTGCTGAATGTTGCAGTTGTCGGTGAATTTCTGTGATTGAAGTGGAATTTGGAGATTGCCTTTTCTCTGATCATAAGGTATTGATATTTTTCCTATTCTTGTTAGTATTCTAATTAGGTCTCTCTTGTTTCTACATATATAACTCATAAGCTATTTAGAATCCATAGCGTTTGATTTTCTCTGTATTATTTCACAATTTTTGGGGGGAATTTCATAAGAATATGTCTCAGTTCAATATTTCTATGAAAAAGGATTCGATGAGGAAGAATAAGAAATTGGCTATAAATATTGCTCTAAGCAAAGATGGTCTTGCTTCAAGATTTGGAGCTGATCATCATGATCTTGGTTCTACTTCTATAAGAGAGGAGAAAGATATGAGGTCTGAATCATCAACGAGACCACGAAGAGATGTGTTTCAAAGGGGTTGTTCCAAAGCTGAAGAGATTGATAAGGCAATTGGTGATCATTCTAGTGTTAGAGATGGATTGATGCGTGAGGTTAATGTCGGAACAGGACTGTCTGGAGCAATAAAGCTTCTTAGAGAGCAAGGAACTTTCAAGGAAGAAAACAAAGTTGTTGGTGTTAGGGCTAATCATGAAGTTGACAGATTCAAAGATGGATTTAATGATATACAGATTCGCAGGGTGGATGAGTGGGGAAGGGAATTGACTCAGAAAGAAGCGTTTAAGGCACTGTGTCATGAATTCCATGGGAAGAAACCTGGGAAGAGGAAACAAGAGAAACGGAAGAAGAAACATGAACATGATGATAAGTCTAAACAGATGGAATCTTCAGACAGAGTTGTTGAAAGAATGAGACAAGTTCATGCCAAATTGAAGACTCCTTACTTTGTTCTGTAATCATAAATTTCTCTTTGATTTTCCCTTTTAAGATACATCTCAAAAGGAATTTAAATTAAAAACTTTCATAGATTTGATATTTCAAGATTTCTTGTGTGTTTTTATATTCCATAATTACAATGCTTTTCACTTATGTTTCCATCTATTTTCGGTGTGATCTAACGTTTTTGCGTTACTCTTTGGATATATTTTTTTGGCTGTATCAGGGAAAACAGTTTCAATGCATCCCAAGAAAAAACAAGCATGTTTAGTGACGGTTTCATCTACCAAGAAGACTCAGCAACAAACAATATTATCTATTCTCTTCTTTGGATATTATATCGAATGTTGTGACACCAATATTATCTATTCTCTTCTTTTGATCTTGCTTTTCTTGGTGAAACCATTAGGACCTGACATCTCCTCGTTCAACCCCTACTTCAAAGTCTTTGAAGGAACTACGTTCAAAAAAAACCCCAGGCTGCATTAGAACAATGCTCAAAGTCCTGCAAATCAGGAACTTCAGGTCAACCAATCTGCAGCTATCAGTGTTGAGGTACGTGATGGAAAACGCTGAGATTCTTGGATCAGTCATCCTTTCCACGCCCAAGCCAATCACAGAAGAAGCAAAAGCACGAATCTTGTCTTATCCTAAAGCCTCACCTCATGCATGTATCTGTCTTATTTGAATGACCTACAGTTGACCTTTTTGCAATTCCGAGTTCCTTGTGGGTTACGGCAAAGTGATCATCTTTATTCGGTTCTCACTGGATTTTTGTTATTAAACTATCTGTAGATTCTCTGATTCAATGAAAAGACTATGCCTTTTGGACAAGTTTAAAGACATAACAAGTGTTGATGTGCCCTTGACCACAGGCAACTTCTTATGCCACTTTCACCGGACCACTACTATTGCATTATATTATGGTTTATTGATATGATGATGCATCATCCTCGATTGTCTTCTTTTATCAACTCGATAATAAATTATTATTTTCTTGCGTTATTTTTTTATAGTAATAAAAATGTTAGATTAAATCTTATAAAATTGTTTATTGAAAAAGTTGTTTTGGAGTTTTATGTAAAAGATACTTTCTTTTATTTGATGTAATAGGTGACACAAACTTATTAGCATAATAATTTTGATAGTGATATGTTTTTAATATTGAACTATAAATTAGGTTCGTTGATTCTTTTAGAAGGCCAGTACCAAACAAAACAAGAAATTTTTCTTCTTGGCGGGGATATTTCTGCTCTTTTAATTACCACTTTAGAATAAAGCCACATCAAACAAAACTACAATAGTTATGCTTCATGAATCATGTGGTTGATTTGTCATGTGCTGTTTTGGTTGCTTTGAAAAACAAACGGTAACTGATGATCATGATTCATTGATCTATTGAATATTTTTTCTCTATATGTTGGTTTAATTTGTTTGTTAGTACGTTATCAGTTAGATTTATGAGTTGTTTACTTGATGAATGTTTAATTTGTTTTAGCTATCGATTAGCTAAAAACGTTTAGAAAAACAATTAAGATGTCAATTAATTTCAGTTTAGCATAAAATAAAAGATGTCAAGCGAAAAAATCTAGCTTAACATCTGAGTAAAATCAAGGAAATAATACCACACAAAAAAAAAACGGATTGTCATATTTTACGTTAAAAAATTAAGCCTGAAAACTTTAATGGTGACTGATGAGCACATGTTGATACTCCAACGGTGACATATTATTCAAGCAACTCCCGAATGTATGGGAACATTTTGTGATACCCGAGTATTATAAACCGAAATTTAGACTTTAGCCATTTTTTGTGCAGTGATCTACCGATACCGAGTGTACACGTTTCCAATATAATATAGATTGATATGATATATAGCATAGATTAATTAACAGATAACAATAAATTAATAGAAAGAAAAAAATGACGAAGAGACTTGAAGATTTTATTGTTTTAGAAGGGTCACCGGAACGAAGAAAGCGTGATGGAAAATGAAAGATCAACTTTAGTTTTAATGTTAAAATACGTCTCACTTATTTGACACCTTGCCCTACATTTATATTAAATATATTAATTGTGTGGCTTAAGATGGAGATTCTTTTTCATCTATAATATGTAAATATGTCTTTTTCAAGCTTTTAGCTAATGGACCGACTTTACATCTCACCCATATGTTAAAAAAATCTAAAATTGAACAATTAAATAATAACAAAATGTTGAGATATGGTTGTTGTCTATGTGGTTTCTCTACCAACATTTAAGTTCAGTAAGTCGCATTACCTCATATAATGAGAATTGGATTGAATCTTGTCGACTCAACTAATACCAACATATATAATATTAAATATGAAATAATAATATCAAAGTATTTATCTAATAAACGTATATTGAAGTCTTCAACATTAAACTTAGAATAAGCAAAGATTTTTTTTTAACAGTAAAAACCATAAGTCAACAAAATATATTATGTATCATATAGGTTAAACTTTGAATAGGCATGATACAAAATACATCTGAGTCTAATCCTAGCAGAAAACTTAGGCTCCTCGGTTTTTTCTCCAAATAAATTAGTTGATTAAATAAAAACAAACGACAATTTGTATAATTGACCTTGATACCAAAAATCTTCTATTTTCACAAGTAATATCCAATATTACAATGTTTTTGTTATTTTTAATTTTATCTATTACTTGAAAGAGAGCCCAGCGAGACCTGCCGGCTACAAGGGTCGCTTGCAATCTATTATTTCTTTGAGCTTAACGTTGTAGCGGCAACAACAGCAACATCGCTTGCGGATGTCATTATTTTATTTTAGTTTCTGACACTTAAGTCTTCCCATCTTTTATTTATATACTATTGTGAATTTGTAATCACTAATCACTAGGGTTTTAATATCTAAAACAAGTACTTCTAGAAAACTAGCAAAAAAAATAATATATATATATATCATACTATTGACTTGCGCCATGTGTGGTATACATGTACATGTGGAACGTTAACGATGATTTTTTTTTTCCTTTTGACATAGCTAACGATGATTTGGTCAGTTATATGAATTATTATTTCTTGAATACAATTTTTCAATCAAATTTATTGATTTGGTTATGACATATAGTCGTAGTGGTTTTTTAATCAAACATCAAAGACGAGATCAAACGAACAACTATAACTGTTTGAGATCTACATTTATTTGGTAAATTTAGCTCGAAACAAAAAATATAAGCAAGAAATCAATAAACTATAAAAGTATCAGATGGAGCTCAATTAACCAGAAAATAAAAATAAAAAGAGTGGGTGAATTATGACTCATGAAATAATTTGAGGGTGCAACATAGAAATATTTAAATAGTAAAAAACGGTCCGGTGGTAGTTGGCTCACAACGGGTCAATTTCGTAAAGATCACCGACAGTGGACCTAACGAAACTATTAAGCCTCAGAGTTGTAAAAGAATTACGTTACTGCCATTCCTCGTGACCTGTTCCCCGTACCCAATAAGTACCACCAAAATTGCTAAATTTAGGAAAATATTAATTTTTGGAGTAAACAACAAAATTAGAATACACGGAAAAATAAAAAAAAGAGAAATCACTGATTTGTATATATAAACATTTGTGATCTTCAGATTTTCTCCGATTGCTGGATCTTGAGGATCTCTAGATTTTCTCATCTCTTACCTCTCGGAGTTCTTTTAAGAATCTAGGGATTTTGGATCGGGGTTTTTGATTTCTGAGATTTATTAATTTTGGATTTGTGATTCGAAGAATTGCCATTTTCTTTGACTACTCATTTTTTTATTATTGCGATCTCTTCTGAGATCATTGAGGGGTTTTAAGTTCTCGAGATTTTGAACTGAGGAAGACGATAGGGTTGTTGAGCTGTATTCTGCTTCTGGTGTGAAGATTTGGTCATCTTTCTTACTTTTTGGTTGCTGAGAAAAAATCAGTCTGTGTTTATCTTATTTCTTATCCTTTCTGTGTTCGTTGAATAATCTGGGAAGATTTGAGTTTTATTATTCTTTGAAGAGGATGCAACAAGGTCAGGAGAAAAAGGTTGGTTTCTTATGATTTTTCTTTGTTGAATCTGAGTCCAGTAGTGAATGTGATTCATTAGAGATCTTTGCTTCAGCTTTTTAGAACTGATTCTTGGTTTCATTTTATTACAATTTGATAATTTTGGCCTGTTTTTGGTGATTCAACAGAACATGAAAGAGATGGAATTTTTCACTGAGTATGGTGATGCTAACCGTTATCGGATTCTTGAAGTTATTGGGAAAGGAAGCTATGGAGTTGTTTGTGCAGCTATTGATACACATACAGGAGAGAAAGTTGCGATTAAGAAGATTAATGATGTCTTTGAACATGTCTCTGATGCTCTCCGTATCCTTCGTGAGGTTAAGCTTCTCAGGCTCCTAAGGCATCCAGATATAGTTGAAATCAAAAGCATCATGCTACCGCCTTCGAAGAGGGAGTTCAAAGATATATATGTTGTGTTTGAGCTCATGGAATCAGATCTTCACCAAGTCATCAAAGCTAATGATGATTTGACTCGTGACCACCACCAGTTTTTTCTTTATCAGATGCTTCGTGCTTTGAAGTATATGCATACAGGTGAAACTTCTATCTTTTCCCCCTCTCAGATTTTGTGGTAATTTGTAAACTTTGTAATTAACTGGATCTTTGTCTGGGTGCAGCTAATGTTTACCATCGTGATCTTAAACCAAAGAACATACTGGCAAATGCAAACTGCAAGTTGAAAGTCTGTGACTTTGGACTAGCAAGAGTGTCGTTTAATGATACACCTACAACAGTATTCTGGACGGTCTGCACTCTTGTCTACACCTTTTGCTGCTTATTGTTAATTCAGTTCTGGTAATCTCTCCAGTGTTTTTGAATTCCTTCTGTTTGGCTTTTCTTTTCCAGGATTATGTTGCCACAAGATGGTACAGGGCACCTGAGCTCTGTGGATCATTCTGTTCTAAGGTACTTGTTTTTATTATTCTTCCTTGTATGCTTGTTCCTTTTTTCTGCGTGGTTGTAAATGTTATAGGTTTGGTGTAGAATCTATGTAAAATACATAGTGTTAGAGATGTGGCTGGTACTCTATAAGTTAGATTTGTGCCCAGTGGGATAGAATGAACCCACATATGAACATTATTCTTGTTCATGGAGGATTTGAACTCTTCCGGGCACTTTTTCCAAGTGTATCTGTTTGAGTGGTTTCTTTTTGCAAGCTTTAGATATGCTGTTTTCTGATACGCCGTTTTTATCTTTTGCAGTATACTCCAGCTATTGACATTTGGAGCATTGGCTGCATATTTGCTGAGGTGTTAACAGGGAAGCCTTTGTTTCCTGGAAAAAGTGTCGTCCATCAGTTAGACTTGATTACTGATCTTCTTGGCACACCAAAATCAGAGACCATTGCTGGAGTATGTTCTTTTTGCTTGCACATTACCAAGTTTCCCATTTTCTTGGTGGAAGGTGGCATGCATAACTAATAATATATCTTTTATGCAGGTTCGAAATGAAAAAGCTAGAAAATACTTAGGCGAAATGAGGAAGAAAAATCTTGTCCCCTTTTCGCAAAAGTTTCCCAACGCAGATCCTTTAGCACTGCGCCTTTTGCAAAGACTACTGACTTTTGATCCAAAGGATAGACCAACCGCTGCAGAGGTATGGTTCTGTCATTTCTTTGTTACTAGATTCATTTTTTCCTTCCCTTAGAACAACTGATTCGCTTTTAGTGCAGAAGGCTCTTGTTCATTTTTCAGCTCCTTACATTGTGATGTTCTTTGACAGGCTTTGGCTGATCCTTACTTTAAGGGCCTTGCTAAGGTTGAAAGAGAACCTTCTTGTCAGCCAATCTCGAAGATGGAATTTGAGTTTGAAAGACGAAGGTTGACGAAGGATGACATTAGAGAGTTAATATACAAGGAGATACTAGAATACCATCCACAGCTGCTCAAGGATTATATGAACGGATCTGAAGGCTCAAGTTTTCTATATCCTAGGTTGTTACTTCTTCCTCTTTCAAACCATAGTCTATGTTTCCTTTCAAAGGAAAACAAATGCGAGTCATTACAGTCTCTTTTTTTTTCATTTTCGCTGATCGATTGAATTTTACATTGCAGTGCCATCGGTCATTTGAGGAAACAGTTTGCGTACCTAGAGGAAAATAGCGGCAAAAGTGGGCCAGTCATACCTCCAGAGAGGAAGCATGCTTCACTTCCACGGTATGTTTTCTCATCCATTTGTAGCAATTGCGCAGAATATACATCTCTTTTGATTCGGTATTGCACGGGTGATTAATTTCTACCTCTTTATCTTCGTAGGCCTTCAGTTCACTCCAGTGCAGTAAACTCTAATGTTCAACCCAGCTTAAATGCACAAGACAGTCGACGTGTTTCTTTCGAGCCTTCAAGAAATGGAGTAGTTCCATCAACTTCATCATGTTCAACTAAACCTTTAGGGCCTCCACCAAGAGTACCATCAGGTAATTCCCAAACTATATAATCTATGAAAGTAATTTGACATTTTCTCTGGGGTTGGAAAATTGTAGCAATCTCCCATCACAGTTATAGATACACAGTATTGTTCTCAAAGTCAATCGCCTTCCTTATGTCTAACAGGTAGACCAGGCCGTGCTGTGGAATCATCTATAACTTATGAAAATGACAGGAACCTCAAAGAATCGTCCTTTAATGCAAGGACATCATATTACAGAAGCACGGTACTCCCCCCACAGACCGTATCTCCTAACTGTTTCTTCCATCCTAACACCATGAATCAAGAGAAGCGCGGTGGTACAGAAGCTGCTTCTCAGCCAAAACCACAATTTATCCCTTCCCAATGCAACTCCGCAAAGCCAGCTGAGCTGAACCCAAACCCTTATGTCCAATCACAGCACAAGGTGGGCATTGATGCTAAGCTGTTGAAGGCACAATCCCAATATGGTCCTGCTGGAGCCGCCGCAGTTGCAGTAGCAGCACACCGGAACATTGGCACAGTAGGGTATGGCATGTCTTAGAATTTAGAACATTTGCGTTGTTGGCTTTGCCAGAAACTCCTCTCATTAGTTGTTATGTAATGTAAGTATTATTCGATCAAGCCTGATTTGAACATATTTGAGATTGTAATAAAAAAGAAAAGTTCAGTTTTAACCCCACCAAACGTCTCGGCGATAGCCAATTATGCTCTCTGAAACTGCTCTGGTAAGCCTGGATCATCTTGTTGGAAAAGATTATGATTTTGGTCTTTCGAGATCGGTCAACACCCATTGTTCTTTCCTATGTCACAAAGAACAAAGGACTAATAACAAAAAAAAAAATCAATATTATTCCAAATCGGCCCCTTGGCTAATAATGCAGAGCAATGGGCAATATATTTACAAGTCCGAAGATGTGGTTGGTTCGTAGATTTTTCTAGTCCGTAAACTATTGTCCTTCGCAGAACATAAATAGAAAATTTTACTCAATGGTTACAAAAATATCTAATGTCTACCCAAATTAGCCGTCCAGCATCATATACTCAACACCATGCATATGAGAAGTCAATAGGCTTAACCAAGCGTTGATAGATACAAATTCTGGATGAGTCTGATCACCGGTAAAGAACGTGTGAAGACCGTTCTTGAGCTCAATCCAGCTGCAACCTGGTGTCTTCTTCACATTCTGCTGTCTCATTGTGTCTCTAACGTCCAACACTTCCTCGTACTTCCCAGCTTCCACATAAACATTAGACATCAATACATAACCGCCGCAATGCTCTGGCTCAAGCTCATATAGCCGCTTTCCCGCCACCACTGCGAGATCTGTGTTACCATGGAGACGACAAGATGACAATATTGACCTCCAGACTACAGGATTATTGCAAACGGGCATTGATATTGCTAATTCATATGCTTCCTCTAGCTTGCCTGCACGGCCAAGCATGTCTATTACACAAGCGTAGTGATCACTTGTTGGGACAATGTTATATACTGTCTCCATCTGTGCCAGAAATTTTCGCCCTTCACTCACAAAGCCTGAGTGGCTACATGCTTGTAGCAACCCAACAAATGTGATTTCATCGGGTTTGACACCGGCTCTACTCATAAGTGAAAACATATCCAAAGCTAACTCACCACAGCTCTGCATACCGTAACCATTAATCATAATATTCCAAGAAGCTGAGTCTCTATTCCTCATTAAGTCAAAAACCATTCGAGCATCCCTCAAGTCCCCGCATTTCACACACATATCCATCAACGAGTTGTGTATGAATTCAACATTGGAATTGCGGTTTAGAAGTCCATTGACGATCATATAGCCATGAATCTCTCTGCCCTGCTTCAATGCAGCTAGACGACCACAAGTTGGTAGAACGGTTGTCAATGTAACAAGATCAGGCTGGATTCCAGAACAAAGCATCCTTTCGAAAAGAGCTAAGGTTCCATCATGATCACCACAGTAGTCATGAACACATAAAACCGAGTTCCAAGTAAATATGTCTCTCTCATCCATTGCTTCAAATATACTTATTGCCTCTTTTAGCCATTTACTCTTTCCATACATATCAATCATAGCATTTGACACAACAATATCAGAATCAGATCCCGTTTTCACTGCAAGGCCATGGATTGACCTACTATTGTCAAGACCTCCTGACACAGTAAATGCTGATAAGACGCTTGTGATGGTATGCCTACACCTTCTTCACGCATTTTACTGAAAACTGTTAAAGCATCATCAAATCTAAAAATCTGTGAATACCCATTAACCAAAGCATTCCAAAGCACACTATCATCTCTGTCAGGCAATTCATCGAACACCTTGTGAGCATCCTCCACTGACATGAATTTTGAGTAGGAAGAAACTAAGGCACTCCCCACATAACAATCGGAATCAAACCCAAGTTTAAACGCCAATCCATGAACCTTCTTAACATCAGAAATCTCCATAGCATCGCTTCCTTTTAACAAACTAGGAAATGAATACTTATCAGGTAAAATTCCTTTAGCTCTCATTTCTCTGTACATCTCCATCGCATCAAAAGGAGACCCATTCACCACAAACCCAGAAATAACAGCGTTATAACCAAACACATCGCGTTCAGATCCACCAAAAACCGAGACCGCGCGTCGCATAAGACCACACTTAGCGTACATGTTGACGAGGCTCGTGACGGCGCGAGGCGAACCATCGAGAAAGCCTCTCCTAACCATGAAACCGTGGAGCTGTTCGCCGGAAACGGCGTCGCTGTGCTGCGCACATCGTTGCAATGTGGCGATACATGTAGCAACATTGTGGTAGTCGTATCTCTTGGGCTGTTCTTCGATTAGCCCAGAAACTGTAGAATATAAAGAAGCTAAAGCACAAGGCTTTATATTTCGTGGGAGAAATCTCAGAGTTCCGACAGACAAATTTTGAATCTCCATCCGTAGACTCAAAACGGTCATTGTTCCACGATTAGGGAAGTTAAATATGAGAATTAAGTTTTATATATAAAGCTCCGTGTTACCATTATTGAGTGTTTCTCCTTTCATAATTTCTCTTAGGATTAGGCATGAAGAGGCATGGATCATTTTCTTTAAATATGAAAATAGCCCATATGTGAGAGAAATAATAAATTAGGCCCATGAAGAATGTGAAAGAGAGCCAGGTCCATTTATATTAGAAGAATAGCATTTGTCCCACATCGTCTGTACAGTAGAAAGAAGCTGTGTTTATATAACGTTGGAGTGAGGAAGGTGATTATTTCTTCGGGGACATCCGATAATATTGGAACTATATAGAGAAGATTAGGATGGACACGCACAAATCGAGAAATGGTCCAAATTTTTTTTGACAAATTTTCCAGATTGATCTCTTCTTCTTCTGTTCGATTTCTGGGTTTTTTCTTTCCACTGTAGCTTTCTGGAACTTTAATATTCGAGTGGTTCGTAAATGGAACTGCAATTAACTTGGATAGCTGGGACAATCTGATTGTTTCGTTTTTGCAGTTCCGATGGTCGGAGAGATTCTCTATCTCTGTTTGTTTAGAGGCGGCGACACCAAATGCGTTTTGTTAACCAGATTACGGGAATGAAATGTAATGAGCGAGATTCCGGTTAGGATATCGGTTTAGGGTAAACCAACGGAAGCATTATTTGCCATTACCGTCTAGTGGTTCAGAGGTGTTTCTGGATAAGTAATGCTGACTGTAAGAATATGAAGGAAGATGTTTTTTTGGTTATCCGAGAGAAGACAAATATATTTGACTATGAAGGAGAGAAGAAAAGCATTTTATTTGGGTAAATAATTAAATTTGTTCTCAAGAGAATCACCATTTAGGCATTTACCATCTTTTGAGCTAATTGCTTGCCAAGGTCTTGGCCTCTTGGGTGTCTAATGCCATGAGTCTAACATGTTTTGAAGAGCTGAACATTATCAACATTCCTGATCTATTTGTCAAAAAGGAATCCACTTCGTCTGATCATCATGACCAAAACCATAAGAGATGACTTCATTAAAGGCTAACCAACAAAGATTGGAGACTGTAAACTTCAAATTACAACGAGCAATGAGTTAAAATTGACCAAGTTTTAGCCTTGTACAACTTGTTAAATTCAAACATTGAGCATCATCATATAGCCTCGAGAAAAACACAAACTTGACAACATTAAGCACCAGCTAATCATTAATGAGATAATCATGAAATAAGAAAAGCCTTTTAAAACAATCAAAATCAGATGAAGCTTCAGAGTTGCGAGCAAAAGAATGGTCTTGGCTCTCTAGCTTTCTCCTACTTCTTATCTTCATCTCTGGCAACAATCTTGTACTTTCCACTGTCCTGTTGCTGACAAACAAAAGTTATCATCAAAATTTAGCCATAAACAGCTAATCAAAGCAGAAAGAAGTGGAGAAAGTTTGGTACCCTTTCCCATAATTTGGTATGCTCATTGCAGAAACCAACAACAATACCACCACTCTTTTTGCCTTCACGATACTCAATGCAAAGATCTTCCTTCAACCCACAAGTAACATGAAAAGCCAACTGACATTTCATCTCTGAACACTCGATAACACATCCACGTCTAATCTTGCACAAATAACAACTATCTTTCAATCTCTTACTCGGTATCTCGCTACAACAAATCCCTTCCCTTCCTTCAGGATCCTCAAAGTAAACTTCAGGCACAAACAACGAGCAAGTGATGTGAGCCCATCGACCATCCTTTGTAGGTTTCATCGCTCCACCTTTGGTTGTACACAAGCAACAAGAGAAGACTTTTTCTCGATTCTTCGATGACCTTGATGCAATACACTGTCTGCAAAACCAATCACCTTCTGGTATAGCTTTGACAAGAGGATTCCCATAACAAGAAGCATGAACCATCAAGTCACAACCATCACAGAAGACAATTGGATTTGATGGTTCACCATCTGTGCTTTGACATACTACACACATAATCCCATCTTCATCTTCTTCTACTTCTTTCTCCATTTCTCTATCTTCTAGATCTAAAACTATTTCTTTCCCCAGAGGATCAATATTCTCTTTATTATCATCTTCTACTTCTAGACTCGATCCAACCATTAGAGTTGGATTTTTCTCAATTGACTTCTCATCAACAGAAGGCTTATACTCAATATTCAGATCAAAGGGAGAAAATGGAGTACCAGAGAGCAAATCGGGATCAATCGCCCAAATCCTTTTCTTCGCCGGAAGACAGCGATAGGTGGGGCCAGAGTTCTCTGCGTTGTCATCGTAATCAACTCGACTCTGCTTCCTCTTCTTCGCCGGTAACTGCAACGACTTCACCTCCGGTTGACTCGGTAGCTGCTGCTGCTGCGAAAGTTCCAGATCTCGCTGCATCAATCTTAATCTTTTGAGAGGAGGTAGATCTTGAAACTGAGCATCCATGGCTTCTACTTCTCAGATCTCTGGATTGATGTGAACATCTCACACAAATTAAAGGGAAAACGAAAATGATATTTACCCGCCAATTTTTATATTTGCGCGAAATTTTCTAAAATTTGTTGTCTTTAAAATTTCATTAATTTTCATCTTTTTTTCATCAACCGAAAAATAGAATTTAGAATTTACCCGCCAACTGTTATGGCCGGGGGAGCGATGTCTAATGGGCCTCATTAGGCCCATTTAAGATGTTAATGGACTTATTCTTTAAAAAAAACTGTGGTCTTGTCCATTTATCTTTTAATCAACAACACTTTAATTTGTTCGCTTGTAGTATCAGAGTAAAGTTACAAAAAGGAGGCTACTTTAATTTCATGAGTTGCCGGGAAAATGAAGGACTTTGACTGTTGACTTTTTCATTGATGTCCTTGTGGTGGCGGCTGCTGCTGCTGTTGCGGATCGTAGCCACCAGCCCATGCAACGGGTGGTCCGTAAGGAGGAGGATAATAGCCTTCAACACCTGCTTGTACCTGAACCTGCATTGTCATAATATGAGCACGTTACTTTACATGTGTGAAAATGTAATCACCTAAAACTACAAGAACAGGAGATAGCTGTTGTTCACTTAAATATTCTGTCACAGGTTTCATCAACTATAGATCAATTGTTGACTCGAGATTTGGTCTAATAAGTTGATTGAGCCACTTCTGCTTTACATCAGATTGACTATTTCGAAACTTAGGCTGTACTATGGGCTACTAATGTTCGGTTCATATCCAAGTTTCAAAGTTCAAGCTAAGTGTAAAACTGTCTAGACAGGACTATGGTGAGTTCAGACATATAATCTTGCTTAAGTTTAACTTACTGGATTCATGGCATAGTTGGGTTGATAAGGATTCACAGCATACCCAGCCTCATGATTTCCATAGCCACCACCATAAGCAACTCCACCTGATCAAAAACATGTTTTTTATTAACCTTGGTATATGCATTCAACTGTTTATTGCTAGTAATTTTTTTTCCCCTTTCTACTTGTGCATTTCATAGGCATTGTGATGACTAATCTTAAAGGTTTATAATTAGTCAAGTTTAGCATACCAGGATTCCCAACAGGACCAGTTGCATGAGCTCTCTGTTCTGAGTTAGCAATCTCTGCTCGAAGCTTCTCCAATTCCCGAGCCATTGCAACTAATTTATGCTCCATAATTTTGCCGTGCTCATAATTTTCTGCATACCCTTTCTTCTCATAATCAATAGCCGCTCTACAAAACAGAAATCAAAACTTAAAATACACATTAACATCAAGATAAGCAAAGGCAAATCTAAATAGAAACTTATCAAAACCTTGCGCGTTGCAGCTCTTGTTTTGTGTTCTCAATTTCTGCAGTTAGTGTAGGTATCTGCTGCAAATCTGCTGTAAGTCTAGCCAAATCTTGAGTCATCACATGAACCTGGCTAGTTAGTTCCTGCCTACCCGAGGTAAACTCCTTGATATCCGCACGAACCTTTTGAACCTCAGCTCACATAGCATCAACTTCACGCAATTCAATTTCAGATCGCATAGATTTATCATACATCTCCCTCATCATGATCTCTTCCTCAGCTCTCAATGAATCAATGTAATGAATCATTCTTTGCAATTCATGCTGAGCAACCTCTAGTTCCTGTTTAAGCGCAACATGAGTCGCAGCTAGCCTCTGGTTATCAGCAAGCAAGCCCTGAACATCTTGATTCTGAGCAGCGAGTCGATCCTCCATGATTGAAAATTGTGGAGGATGAGCTCTTGCATCCATTCTGAATTGAGTTTCCCTACAATCATCTACCATAGAATGATGAGGAGCCACTTGTCCTCCTCCCAAGCCTCTAACGAAAGGAGGTTGGTGAACCGGAGCTTGCAAGCCACTGTAAGATCCACCTTTCATCGAAGGAGGAGGAGCTCCACGATTTCTTCCAGACATTGCGAAAAACTGTCAACAGAAACCAAATTCTCAAGGATCAAATCTACAAACTTCAAAACTCCTAATGCTCCAGCAAACACAAAGGAAGCAGCTATTCAACCAATTCGAGCTCGAACAGAGGAAACGAAAAGGTCTACAAACTCAAAATCACAACACACTGACCTCAGACGAATAGATGTTAGGGTTCCTGAGATAATCCCTTGTTAATCAAATGAGGGATCGATCAACTCTGAACTCTTAAGAAGAACGTTCGCGTCCGATTGCTTAAGAGAAATCAAAACCTCCAAATTCCAATTTGCCGGAAGTTGCTGTAAGTTTTCGAATTACTCCTTTAATTTTCGTATTTACTGTATTTCTCCTTAATATTTTAAGGGTGAGTAAACGGAAATTTGGGACAGAATTTTGCGTGAACGAAAAGGGAATGAGAATTTCAGACCAAAATGATGTTCTATTTAGGATTTATATGACCAAGGATTTGGAGCAATTTTAGTGAGTTAAGTAAAATTATAAATATTTTTGTTAATAAATTTATATATAGTAAAATAAAAATCAAAATAAACTATAAGTTTTCGGACAAAATTATAATTTTAATCTTTAATATGGTTGTATCTATCACAATAAATTTAAATATATAAGTATGTATTCATCAATTGCCAATTGGTATACTCTAATTTTGATATATACTAAAATCTCACAATTGTTCATCATCAATAACATGAAGTCACTAATTAGACGTTTTAAATGACATTAAAGATCAATGAGTTGAAAGAAAATATAACATATAGTTTTTGGTGTAGTAACCATGTTATTAATATATATATATATATTGATATTAATACATTACTAAAATTTAAAATTGATTTTCCCCGTGTTTTGCGCTGGTTCAGTTATTAGTTGATATATAATATAATAATAAGAAATTTCATGTTTCTACATAAATTAATAACTTTGTATGTAGTATTTGATATGTCCAATTTGGAAATTTCTCGTTTTTCTTAATAGAAAGCGAAATTTTATACAAAATAAAATGAATTTTCATAAAGAAATGGGATTACGGAACTCATACTATGACAAAACGGGAAAGGATGGAACGAAATGGGAATTATTACCACCCTTAGTGATAGACTAATACTACCTTATTTTTACTTTCCACCCACTGATTTCGTCCTTTTCAATTTGCTCCTTCATCTTTAATTTGTGCACCACAGGTCCACACCCAACAAGAACATGAATAGACGTTGTGTGGCTCGTGATGTCATAAAAACCTTTGTGTCCCCACAAGCTACCGTGATGTATATTCCATAAGATATACTCATCCCCTCATGTAGCAAACAAAAACAAATCATTTTAACGAACACTAAAATCGTTAAAAACATTGCAATCATACAGAGTGTACAGTTTTACAAAGTAAATTTCATATACATCAAAATTTCTAATCGTACTATATAACTTAACACGATACAAAAGGTTACACAACTTTCCAAAACCTTAATTACACTCATACAAAACTTAACAATCATGCTACTAAGAGATGTTATATTTAATCTTTTGTATGACACAATAAATTTATATACTTTCTGTTAAATAAATTTATATAGACTACAACGTTGTTAAAGAAAAGAAAAAGGCTATAACGGATATATTTTATACCACAATTACATTAATACTCAACATAACAAATCGTCAAGGTGTAATTGATGGGCAAATAAAACTTCGTTATAAATATCATAATGATGAACAAATCTATAACGGTGGAGCTCACATGAAGCTCACCAATTTCACCTATATACTTCTCTCATCCTTTACTATCCAAATTACTCACAACAGACCCCTAAAAGAAAAATGGAAGCCTTGTGGAAGTTAGAGGAGAAACTGAAGCTAACGACGAAAGAAGCCGTTGTGATATTGGTCGGAACAGCGGCTGCACTAACGCTACTCTGCACAGTCGCAGCGTTTCTCAACCGCAATTCTCGAGGGAAGCAAGTAGCAGACGCGGAGTGGGCGTCCGAAAGAGCGGTTAGGTCAAGGACTATGGATGAAAAGAGGAATTGTAAGTGGAGCAAAGTGAAGAGAACGTTGATGGGCTCATTTTGTTGGAGCTCTGCAGCGAAGTGGATGGAGATGGAAACACGGCGGCCGCCACCATTACTTGCGGTTAAAGAAAGGAGTCTTAATGCGGTTGATCCAGTTTGGCAGCGACCGATTCTGATGGGTGAGAAATGTGAGTTGCCTCGGTTTAGTGGTCTTATATTGTATGATGAACGCGGCCATCCGCTTCATCATCCTCAACTTCAAGAACAAGTGAGTGTTACTTTACTTTTTTTCTACATTTAACAACAAAATTGATTTTTTCTTTGGGGGAGTGAGAGTGAGATAGAAGTTCTTGTCATTGATGTTTTTAGGTAGAACAGAGTTCTCTGGTAAGAACAACTCTGAGAGATTTGCTTTGACTGAGGTTTTCTATGCAAGGAAGGCTCTTGAAGTTTCGTGTTGTACAAGTTAAAAACGCGATGAAAGGTCAGATTCTGAGACTACTAAAAGAAAAACATGTTTCTGCAAACATTGCTTATGTAATGTAGATGCCAATCTTCTTTCTTTCTTTCTTTTTTTGTGTTTTTTATTTGCTTAGATGGACAAAGAAAAAGAATATCTTTATGAACAAACAATTTACTACAAATAGGTGCAATTTTTCTATCTTTTATGACGAAGAAAGCAAAATCTTATGAACAAACAAATAGAATAATCTTCAAAAACAAACAAGATATGGATGATATTCTTCAAATCGACCCAGCAGAGATTTCCATCACACAAAAAACAAAACCCACATCAGTGAATCTGTTATGTGTCTTCAGATAATCTTCAAGAATAGAGCCATCGAAATTGAAAAAGATCTCCATCTTTCGATCATGACAGAAGCCGAGAGGATAAACATCTTCACGCCATGAGAGTACGAAAGCCGGTAGATTCACAAGAAGCTACACAAAGAAGACAACAACAACAACAACAAAGAATCTTGATGTAACTACATTTTCTGAGTTCTTTGTTCCCCACCCTATATTTGCTTCTTTGCGTCGAATCTCACACATAAGAAACAATCAAAGGCTCTTTTG
>CM051372.1:5857359-5882359 GCA_028015245.1 Cardamine occulta
CTTCTTCCACTAAAGAGTTCCTATGGTAGTAACAGTACAAACACAGCTGAACAATACCAAGAATAGTTCCTATTCCATTTGGTGTCTGAGTGAAAACAAGAATAAAAAGTTTTGTTAATACTCTAATGAAATGAAAGAAACCACAAATTGCGAAAAGCAATTATTGAAGAGTAACTTACATAAACAAAGGCGTCGTAGTTGAATAACCCGTAAAGGAAGAAGGAAGCACTCATCAAGAACGTCGATAGAGAGAGATAAAACGGCATAAATTCAACGCTCTTAGTCTTAATCACTAGGTTCTGCGAACACCACACAAGTCAGGCAATCAAGAAAGCTGTATATATATGAATAGATTTTGTTCGACATTTGTGGGAACTTACGATAACAAACAGGGGTGAGGCAAACATCGAGACAAGAGAACCGCAGCTCAAGAACCCGACAAAGTACCATCGTGTGAGCATGTCAGGTATTTGCAAACTTCCAGCTACAATCACTCCAACCACAGCAAACACCACAAGAAGCAAACCAAGCATCTTGGTCTGCATTATCAAGATGTTGATTAGAGTTATGAAATGACACGGTTTTTTCATGTAAATAAGGAGTAGAATCAATCAAAAACCTTGTTCTTCTTGTCTGTATGCAAGATGAAGACGATAATGTAACAAAGCTGAAAAGTAGCTCCAACAGAATTCACAGTCATAAGCATGACGTTGCTGTGGGATATGAAAGGTGTGCCGTACCAAAGGCAGATCAAGCAGTTTAAGAAAGCGTAAATGTATGGTAAACCAGAGAATTGCTCTGTAGATTTGTTCCTCATGATTCTCCTAAACGTTGGCCTGAAAATAAAACAGAGACACACACAGATAAGAAAAATATGTTTGATATGATTAAGGAACAAGTTTAGTAAGTGAAGAAGAAAAAGAACTCACATTGGTGAAACAAAGAGCCCGAATGCAAATATGTTGCCTGAACACATAAGAACGATGAAACAGGCATAAGTGATATTAACAGATGGAAAAAGTCTCTATCTTTGTTTGTTCGTAAATTGTAGCAACACAGAAGCAGATTTCTTGATTTCCTCAAGAAAATTGATCAGAAACAACATTTGAATCTTATAAGGTTGTTTCAGCGCCCAGAAGACAAAGAGGGACAAGAAAAGTGAGGACCAAAACATATCTATTGATTTGGGGATATTCATGGCAACTAAGCCAGATCTAATTTAAAAGGAATATACCCAAACATTAGCTTAAAGCTTAACGAGTCCTCACTGAATAAAATTAAAAGCAGACAGATATAATCTTTTTACCTGCGATTCCGGCAACATCTTTACACATGGACAAAGAACCATTGAAAGCAAAGACATCCATGAGAAGCTTCTATCTCTTAAAATCTTTTTTTTACTGCTTTTTTTCAGAACAACAAAGGTTCTGCGTTTTTTTGTTGCTCTGTTCTGTTCTTATGGAGACGGGGCAAACGCAAAAGAGAGAACTAAAAGAGACGAGGTTTCTAAGAGAATTCTTGTAATAGACCCAGAAGCTTAAAAGAAGACTTTCTTTAAAGAGCAAGGAGCAAAAGATTGAATGCGTACGACTATATATATGCGGTCCAGATCTGGCTGTGTCTACTGTTCTTCTACCAATCGTACAAACAAACAAAACGACTTATTTATTTGTTAACAAATTCCATTAAAATATAAGATTAGGAAAACTTTACGCATGGGAAAACATGCATTAATTATTTAAAACTTCCACAAAAATGGTAATTTTTTAAAATTTTTTATCTTTGACTATATTGATTAGGCAGTAAATGTAGTACTATCCTTATTAGAATGTACGGTAGAAGATTGAAAACGTGTGAAAATCAAAAGAGATGGAGTAGTTGATTAAATGTTTTCTCTGTTTTAACTTTTTTTATCTTTGACTAATAGATCTGTTTGACTAATTAGGCATTAAATGTATTGTTCTTATTAGAATGTAAAGTAGAAGATTAAAAACGTGTAAAAATAAAAGAAAAGACAGTTAATTAAATGTTTTGTCTGGTTAGTTGTAACGTTGCTCCCCGTCGACATTGATCCCCACTTAATTATTCGAGATGACTGCAGACCAATCAATTCTTTTTCGTTTTTGGATTGAGTATTGAGCTTTTTTTGTGGTCTACATTTGACATTCTCTTACATAAGTATTCTCTTTTTTTTTTTCTTTTTTTTTTGTCGTACAAGTATTCTCTTACACAAATATTTTCACAACAACAAAAAAAAAAAGTTAAAATAATTAATAAAGAATATAAAAAAGTAACATTTGGTCGTCGTGCGTTCTACTTCAAAAAGCTGGCGTGAGTCGTGACCCAACCCAATGTGTCTCGCGCTGAGTCACTCATCGTAATCTAAAACACCGAGAATGGAAAAATCCAACGGGACACGTAAATTATACTCTTTCTATTTTTTATTAATTTTATTTTTAGAATTTTTACACATTTTAATAAAACATCTTAAAAATTAATTATAAATGTATCTTTATTTATAATTAATAATTTTTATAATTTTAAACTAATAGTATTCAATTATTCTCTGTTATTTAAAGATGAATGTTTTAGTTTTTTTTGTTTGTTTCACAAAAATAAAAATTTTAGGTTTTCAATGTAAAAATTATTATTGTTTACCAGTTTTACCTTTATTAATTAAATACAAAAATAGTTATAAGAAATCTACTTTGAAATAATAACATCATAAAAATGATATATTTAATATTTTAAATTTATTTTTAATATGTGTGAAAAACTCAAAACATATATCTTTAAAGAAGGAGAGAGTATTTTTTTTTAAGTTTACAATTCATCATAAATATCTAATAAAAATGCATTGAAAATAAAGAAATAATTTTTTTTAAATCATTTATTTTTCTAGAAATAGGATTAATAAATAACAGAAATAGTACTTTTTAACGTCAATATTGATTTTTTCTGTCAACTTCATTAAAAACAATATTTGGTCTAAATCTCACCTCCATAAAATCCATTTTTTTTTGGACAACCACAAAGACCATTTCTAAAGTCTTAAATTTAATACGTCATAAGTCATAACTCTACTATTATTTCAGGAATTCAATTGCCTCTCAGCCAGTGAACACGTTTATCTATCCATTCACGCTCAATATTACAATTAAATAACAATACTTTACATTATGTGAAATTATAACTTACGTAAGCGACTGTATACAATTTATGTGGTGGAGATTAGACATATTAAAAAACATAATACATAATTAAACATACTGTTTGAAAATCTATTGTTTACAAAACATCAACTTGTGAAGAAAAATCACGCTATCCAATAAATCATTAGATTATGTCTTAATTAGTATATTGAAATCAAAGAGTATGGATTAAATAATTGATTAAGCCGTCTCGCTGATGACCTAAGTTACAAGCCAAGCCACACCATCTATCTATATAACAAAGCGTGGGACAATCAATCTTTAGATCTAAGAGCATCATTACCGTCAGTTTCTAATGAGGTTTTTAAATGGGTTTTTAAAATAAAATATTGATCAATTAATGAAAAGCATGTTTGATACTGAAGAACCGTTTCTTAGACCATCTCCATTAGGGGGTTCATAAGGGGTTGTTAACTTTAAAATGAAAAAAAATTAAATCAAAAAAGGGTTTTAATGCAAGAACCGCTCCTTAAATAAGAAGTTTAAGAATCGGTTCTAAAGGTTATGTGGCAGGTTGGGATTGGATGGAAACTTGGTGAGATTTTTATTTTTTTGGTTTTGCAACAAACCCATTTTTCATCAAAAATCAATCTCTCTCTCTTTCTCGGGCTTATGCCACCATCACCAAAGGCGTTGCAACACCACTGCCACCGAAGGATGATCGAATCTCTTCGTAAAGGTATCATTCTACCCCCTTTTTTAGATCTTGCCTTTTTAATTATTGGTTATTGATGAAAACAAAATTAGGATTCTGTGATTTTAGGGAAATTAGGGTTCTTTGATGTTAGGGTTCTTCACGGTTCTGCTACTGTTTCTTTGAAGGAGTTTCTGACTAAATATAAGCAATAGCAGAGTTCTTCAAAATCTGTTATTGAAGAAACTGGAAGCTATCAGCTTAGGAAGACGAACTCAAGCAAGCCTGAAGGTTTTGTCGATGTGTCGATACGTATCTCTGCTGAACAAGAAGATTTTGGTGGTTTTACTGGTAATTTTTCTGAACTATGACCCTGATGGAATCAATCTGTAGAAAGAAAGAAACTTTGGTGCTGTTTTTGTTTCTTGTCACTCAATTCTCGAACCTGATATTTGGGTTTTGGAAGATCCCAAATTTGAGTCTTTAGTGTTTCAACATCGGTTTGTTTGAAAGAGAGAACTCACCATATTCTTGTTCTGTTCTATTGCTCAGGAGATATTGGAGGAGTCATGCTCTCGAACAACTCTGATTACAACAATTCAGGACAAGATTACATGGCTAGTTCATCGCAGCAGCACCCATTTGCTCCATTCAATCATTCAAACCCATTCTATTAGCGAATTATGGTTATTCAAAATTAGGGGTAGCCATGATTGAAGACAAATTTCGCTCGGTCAGAGAGGTAAAAAACTCTTTGTTGTTCATATCAATTTTTTCTCGTTAACTCCAAACCCATGCGATTGTTGCCTCCTTAGTGTGGGTTATGGCATTTGCACAGAACCGGATTCTGAAACGAAGCGTCAGTAAGCTTAAGCTAGAGCATGTGGTGATCGGCAAAGGGCAGTTTCATCAAGAACGTGCCAAGTCTTCAACATCACTGGCCAACACTTCTTTGTGGTGAGTAACAACACTGCTTTGTGGTGATTGGTTCAGCTACACATTGTTAAATGAACAATAGTGTGTATATTAAAGGGCAATCTTTAGTTGTGTATGCAAATGTTTCCAATAGTCTTACTCTTAATTTCTGCTATCAGTTTTTAAAGTGAAGTCATAACTTAACTGCCTTGTGTTCTTGGCTGCAGGAGGATCAGAAATGGATTTTGCGGATCAAAAATAGATTTCACGAAGACATTGATTGACAATGGCAGGGCATTGGTGCTGTTCTTTGTGAGTAACAACACTTCTTTGTTTAGTTTATTTTCGGGAATATGTTATGTATAACTTTTTGTGTTAGAGCTTAAGATAACCTTTTTCTGGGAATCTGTTCTTTATAAGATCAAATTATAAAGTTCTGTGAAACTAATATATGGAATTCTTGATCATAAATTTATCGAAAACACTTTGGTATAGGTCATACTGATTCTCTATTTCCACTTGATAGTATGAGCTCACATACTACTGTTGCTTATATGGTTTTAATCTTTTGATGGGATCCCTAATTGCTAACTCATGCTTTGTTTTTTTCTTGTATGAGCTAAAGGAATGCAAATATCTTTGTCGCCAGGTAATAACACAAATCATCAAATCATTTTTTTTAATGTTTACATGTGCTTAAGAAGACGTAGATTTATACAGAATGAGGGGAAAATATAAGTTGTGTAGATTTTTATACAAATACAGTTGCTCTATAGGAATGTATATACATGTAGAAAAATATAAGTTGTGAAGATGTTTACTAGTTAAACCATAAAAAGCAGTAGTTTATTATATTCTTTTGTTTGTGTGATACAAAATGTGATGGACTGATGGTGATAATAAATACTGTACAATAGTCTCACTCGTTTGAATGTTTATTTGTGATCAATGCTCGGTTGTTTGAGATTAGATATAGTCTTTTGTTTGTGTTTTTAATAATCCAGATATGGATTCTGAAGAACTGAATGGGAATACCGTCACTCAAAGCACTTCCAAGTCAAGTTCAATAAGCCAAACAGTGAGTTCTTTCCTGTTTATCTTTAGCATAAATTATAATTGAATCGTTTGAATACCTTATCTAGTTAGCTATTTTAGTCGTAAGTGGTTAGCTTTTAAGTGATCTGATTATAAATTTAGGTAAAAGACTTAACTATTGCTTGACAGTCAAATCACTTCTTTCTGATAAATGCTAGTTAGCTGTTTACTCTGTACTCAAGACTTAAAGCACTTAAAGCACTTAAACCACTCTGTGATCAATGCTTGTCATTGATTGCTATAACCACAAACCATAACTTGTTATGGTTCACTTAAACCTAACCCTTCTTATACGTTTATATATTATAGTCATAACTAGCTGAACAGAGACTATAAGCCTTCTTATTTATCCTTCTTAAACTTTCCTTATCCTTTTCAAGCAGCCAAAACAAGGTTATGGATTCTTTTACTCCATATAATCAAAATCCTAGCTTTGTAAACCTCTTACAAAGTCACGGAGATAACCCCAATCCTTATGAGAGTACACAATGTGAAGATGATCCATGCGTAGGTGTTGAAGAGCGTAAAGAGAGGAGGAAATGGACACCGAAAGAAGATGTTCTGCTGATTAGTGCATGGCTGAACACCAGCAAAGATCCAGTGATTTCGAATGAACAAAGAGCTGGATCATTTTGGACAAGAATTCAAGCATATTTTAACGCAAGTGCCCTGCTTGCTGGTCTGCAACAGAGAGAGGCATCTCACTGTAAGCAAAGGTGGGGGAGGTTAAATGACCAAGTTTGCAAATTCGTAGGATGCTACGAGGCTGCACTTAAAGAGCAATCTAGTGGGCAAAACGAGGATGATGTTATGAAAGCGGCTCACGCAATCTTCAACAGTGATCACCTTACCAAGTTCACCCTTGACCATGCATGGAGGTAACTTCGCCATGACCAGAAATGGTGTTCTACTTTGGCTGTTAAAGATGCTGGAAGATCGAAAAAAAGAAAGATTGAGGAGCCAAGTGCACAGTCTTCAAGTGCCCATCCAGTTAGCCATGGTGAGGAAGTGGCAATGGCTCGGCCAGCTGGTGTGAAGGCAGCAAAGGCCAAAGGTAAAAAGACTGGGAGCAACAAAAACATTGTGGAAGAAGAAGCTATGTCAGTGAAGGCGTTTCAGAGCGTTTGGGAGATTAAAAAGCAGGACTTGGCAATGAAAGAGAAACTTGCTAAACATAAATTGCTTGACAGTCTCATAGCAAAGTCATAACCACTGGACGAAGAAGAAATGGCTCTAAAGAAGAGGCTAATTAGTGACATGTTATCATAATTAGTCTTTCTTTCACTATGAACTATGTTGTGTAAAAACTATATGAACTTGTATGTGTTCTATCTGTGAACTATTATGTGTTTTCTTGTTGAACTTGTATGTATTCTATCTGTGAACTATTATTTGTGCCTTTGACAACAGATTGTTCAAGAGACTACATGGCAGCAAAGGAAGACAAGTGGCGTGTTATGATGTGTCAGTAAGTGTTATGATGTGTCATTGGAGGGTCTTGTATCATTTTGGTTTTGCTTCCCGTGTTATGATGTGTCATTGGAGGGTCTTGTATCAACAGATTGTTCCCGTGTTATTATTTTGGCTGTGTTATTATTTTGGCTTTGTCTGTTCAATTTTTTTCGAATAATGTCTACCACAAATTATTTCAGAGTATGGAAATCACACATGTCTACAAAAAAATTCTCTTCTTTTTTATATGTGTTTAAACCAACAACCAAAATTTCCAATCTTCTCTTGATATTCATCGAGCACATTTGAGCATATTCTCTTTTTATAATTTCTCCATCAAAATCCAACTTCTTTTATTTGTTCTCCATCAAAATCCAACTTCTTATTTTTGTTCTCCATAAAATCCAACTTCTTTTATTTGTTCTCCATCAAAATCCAACTTCTTATTTTTGTTCTCCATAAAATCCAACTTCTTTTATTTGTTCTCCATCAAAATCCAACTTCTTATTTTTGTTCTCCATAAAATCCAACTTCTTATATTTGTTCTCCATAAAATCCAACTTCTTATATTTGTTCTCCATAAAATCCAACTTCTTAGTTTCTTTCTCCATCTAAATTCGCACTAGACTTTTATTAATCCACAAAAATTCATTTCCACTTTTTTATGGCTTCTTCTTCTAGTAATGATTTCGACGGATCAAATGATGAAAGATTTGAAAGATTTGAAGAATACTTCGAGCAAAAATTCGAAAATATGTTCCACGCTATTCTTGATAGCCAGGGAGCAACAAAGCCAAAGAAGAAGCGAGTCTTTATTGAAAGAGAACGTGAACAAGGCCACACCCACTTATGGAACGATTATTTCAGTGAAAATGCAACATACCCGCCTAACATCTTCCGACGTCGTTTTAGAATGAACAAGCCGTTGTTTATGCATATTGTTAATCGCCTCTCCAACGAATTTCCATTCTTTCAACAAAAAAAAGATGCTTTTGGGAGGAGAGGTCTCTCTGCACTACAAAAGTGTACAGCAGCAATTCGAATGATGGCATATGGTTGTGCGGCGGACGCGATTGACGAATACCTCCGGCTCGGTGAAAGTACTGCAATGGCATGCTTGGAAAATTTTGTAGAAGGAATAATATATTTGTTCGAAGATGAGTACCTACGAAGACCCACACCAGAAAATCTTCAACAACTTCTCGATATTGGAGAGAAACGTGGATTTCCCGGGATGATAGGAAGCATTGATTGTATGCATTGGGAGTGGAAGAATTGCCCCACTGCTTGGAAAGGCCAATATACCCGTGGCTCTGGAAAACCGACAATCGTTTTAGAGGTCAGTTCATATGATCTCTGGATATGGCACGATTTTTGGACCTCCGGTACCTTAAACGATATCAATGTTCTTGATCGTTCACCAGTTTTTGATGATATTTTACAAGGTATAGCTCCAAAAGTGAATTACTGTCAACGAGCACCAATATCATTTGGCGTCTATCTCACCGACGGTATTTATCCGAAATGGGCAACTTTCATCCAATCTATCTCATTACCACAAGGTCCAAAAAGCTTCATTATTTGCTACATGTCAAGAATCTGTCCAAAAAGATGTCGAAGCGTGCTTTTGGAGTCTTTGAAGCTCGATTTACCATTGTCGAAATCCACTCTTGCTTGGGATAAGGTTAAAATTGGAAAGATTATGCGGCGTGTATCATACTCCACAATATGATAGTAGAAAACAAACGAGATGGCTACACTCGGTTTGATGTTTCAGAATCGAACAAGGAGAAGGAAGCAGAACTTCACAAGTGGATATGACGTTTTCTACAAGTATGCCTTCAAATCTCGGCAATATGCTCGGCATTCGAAATAAAGTCCGTGATAAAAAAATGCATCAACAATTGAAAGCTGATTTGGTTGAGCATATATGGAATAAATTTGGCGCCAATCCAGATAACAACTAAATGTTTTATAATTTCAATATCTATATTTTGTATGTTTTATGATTTCAATATCTATATTTTGTATGTTTTATGATTTCAATATCTATATTTTGTATGTTTTATGATTTCAATATCTATATTTTGTATGTTTTATGATTTCAATATCTATATTTTGAATGTTTTATGATTTCAATATCTATATTTTGTATGTTTTTAATTTCATATAATGCAATATAATTTTGGTTTTATAAAATCTTCTATGTTTCTAATTTAAAACAAATATAATTATACTTCAAAAACATAATTATAAATTTTTTTTTTTTAAGAACCCCTTATGAGGTTCACCATTGGAAGGACAAAAAATTAAACATTACTAATGAGACTCTTAGAACACAATTTTCAAAATTTATTAATAAATTTATTTTAAGAACTTTTTTTATGAACCCCTAATAGAGATGCCCTTAAATAAGGAACTTAAAAACGGTTCTTAAGTTTCACGTGGCTGGTTGTTATTGGTCCGACGTTTTGAGTCTCGATAATCATTTTCTCTTCTTCTCCTCGTGATGTCCGTCTCGATTCGTCTCCGTCCTAATCGATTGGTTTCTCTGGCGGATTCGATTCGTCTTCCGATCGATTCCGATGGATGACAACAACGACATCCTCCCCTTTCGATGATGGGTATTCTCCACTCTCCGCTTTGGGTCAGCAAATTCGCCGTTAGAAGCCACCGCCTTCTTCATCATTTGACGATGACGCTGAGGAGACGCAGGAAAATCAGGAGACCGCTGGGAAAGTGGTTTCGTAGGTTGGATTTCAAGAATCTATTGCTCTATTACCAAACGAATCGATTCATCACTCACTCTCTATTTCCCTCGTTTACATTGAAACCAAAGGTATGAAGCTTCTTCATCATCTCCATCTTCTTCTTCCTGCTTCTACTTTGTTGATTCGATTTCGATTCGACTTTGTCTCTTCTTTGTTTCGGTAAGCCATTGGAGACCTCAGAAGAGAAGTTTGATTCTTCGACGAGTCTTTTACTGAGATTTTTACATCGAAGAAGAAAAAGGGAAAAAAAATTCTGGAATTCGATTTGGGTCAGAGAGATTAAAGGAAAAAGAACAAACCCTAGGGGTCGTGAATCGTGATCATATGCTACTGAATCGACGATTTAGAGAAGAAGAAGAAGAGTAGAAAGCAAACATGATGAACACTTCTAATGGAATGATATCTGCACCATCTTCATCATCTTCACCGGCGGCGAATCCTCAGTCTCCGGGAATTAAGACTTATTTCAAGACGCCCGAAGGGAAATACAAGCTTCACTACGAGAAAACGCATTCCTCTGGTCTTCTTCACTACGCACATGGCAAAACTGTTACTCAGGTGAAGATTTTTTTATTAGGGATTTTGGTTTTGATACTATGATTTATTTATCTAATTGAAGTTTAATCCGATTGGAATGCGTTTGGGTTTGCTATTATCGACATCGGTAGTTTGAGAGTTTTCTAATCGATCGTGAAACTTTTGCTAGTGATATATGAATTCCAATGCTTATGGTTGTTAGTTGATCAATTGGTTTCACTAGCATTGCTCTCTAATGATGGAATTGGGAAATTTTCGTTATTAGGTAACTCTAGCTCAGCTTAAGGAAATACCTGCTCCTACGACACCGACTGGTACTTCCTCGGGTTACAGTGCTAGTAGCGGGTTCCGTTCAGCTACAGCAAGATTGCTAGGCACTGGAAATGGGAGCCGTGCGCTTAGTTTTGTTGGAGGTAATGGAGGGAACAAAAGTATGAGTACAAGTTCTAGAATTAGTGGCTCCTTTACTGCTTCTAATTCTAGCACTTCGATGACAAATACAAATTTCGATGGCAAAGGAACTTACTTGGTCTTCAATGTGGGTGATGCTATTTTTATCTGTGACTTGAACTCACAAGACAAGGTAATTACTTCTCTTCTTTGTTTTCCTTTTTGAAGATTTAGCTGTAAATGTTTTGTTTTTTTTTGGATGTAATGGTTAGAAAACTTCTGTGATGTAGGATCCGGTAAAGTCTATCCATTTCAGTAATTCAAACCCTATGTGCCATGCTTTTGATCCCGATGCTAAGGATGGGCATGACTTACTTATTGGGCTGAATTCTGGGGATGGTAATGTTAGAAATTTTAGCTTGCCTTTTTTCACCTCTGATCTAGATGCCTTGTCTCGTGGATTTATTGTTTTGGTGTGTTATTGTAGTGTACTCGGTATCACTGAGACAGCAGTTACAGGATGTCTCTAAGAAGCTAGTTGGTGCACTGCACTATAACAAGGACGGTTCTGTAAATAATAGGCAAGAGTTTTTCTTTTTCGTATAACTAATTGTTTCCTCTCACTTTTTGCTGTGCTAGTGACATTTGAAAAACTGATTCCATTGGTTCACTTTTGTTTTTTCTAAGGATCTGTATGTGTTCTTCGTTTGTTCTTCTGCTAGTATTTTTGTCAGTGAAACAAAGTTATATAATTAATCTTCTGTCATTGTAATGGATGTGTGTCCTAGGCAACTCTCAGTGACACTAGATTAGTCAAATAATAACAGAACAGGATGTAGTTTCAAGGGAGAATCTTTTTTAGTCGTTAGGTTGAATCTGGCCAAAAGTCCTTTCCAACAAGAAACTTAAATCTGTTTTGTTGCCATCTCTTCTCCCAGATTAAAATAAAGTTTATTGCTTTGTAACAGCCACTGAGTTAGCCAAACAGGCGGTTGCAGCAGCACAAGCAGCCTCCTTATTAGCTACTAGAAGAGACACCACCAAGGAGTTCTCTGTATCTTCCGATCATTCAACAAACCAGAAGGATTCTCATCATCATCCAGGTTCAAGAAGACAATCTCGAGACTCCGAAACAAGCTCCTACTACGCAAAACCATCTGCAGAAAACAGAGGAATTGTTAGAAGACACAGCTACAATAATCCTGGGATTAATGAATCTGACTACGAGGAAGACTATACCAAGACCGAAGCAGAAGCAAAGGAAACAATGAAGAGGAGACACAGCTACAACTCTCCATCACTTCCTCATCATCCTCCTCCTGCAACTTCTGAGATCAAGTTTGATGATGCCGTAGACTCAATGGTGGATTAGTTAAAAATTCTATTAAAAAAATAATTTAATTAATTTTTTTTTTTAAGAACCCCATTAGAGATTCTACCAATAAAGCATCAAAAATATAGTTTCTTAACTTCAAATTTATATTAAAATAGTACTTAAGAAGCTCATTTGGGTTTCTCTCAATAATGATGCTCTAATGAACGTTACCTTCCAAAAATGTCTTTTTTATTAAAAATAATATTATTCAATGATTTTTTATAAAACTCAAATTTTAAAATATTTTATTGTCTTACAAACCATACAAATAAAAACAACTAGATAAAATTTTTTTTTAAAAAGCTTAGTTCGTCGTTGTTGTTGGTTTCGGTTTGGTTGGCTCTCATTGACGGAGGCACTTGGTCTGGAAACATGTTTTGCATCATGCTAGTCCAGAAGTCCACATCCTTGAATTTCATGTCCATCTCTTCAATATTCTTCTCTATCTTGTTCAGCGTGTCTTGTGTTTCGAGATACTTATTTTCGTTAAGCGAAGATGGAACAGCAAAACTCGGTCCGCCATCATCGGATTCACTCTCTTTCTTTATTTGAACTTTCTAAAACCCCATAATTTATTAAAAATAGTTAGATCAAATTTATATATTTATAACATCGAGCATTGTTAGAAAATAAATAAATTTTAAACATGTGTTACATCTTTGTAGATGGCATCTATTTCAGTTTGGGTGAGATGGTTTGACTCATCGCCCTGAGACATTTGAGTTAGTCTCTCCTCCTCCTCCAGGGCTTTGCAATTCTCAACTATGAACTCTGCCTTTTTGTCGACAAAGGTCTCGTCCGAATTTCTCTCGTGGGTCTCCTCATTCGTTAAGGTGACCATGTCAAGGAGTTCACCAGTACTCTTTTCGTCCCCGTTTAATTGTATACTTGGATCTATTATCTTTAGAATTTCATACAAAACAGAAGCAATGCTGCGTGCTTCTATCAACTTCTCTAGCTGACTATTAAAATAAATTTCCTCAGGTCAATGTTGGCTCGCTGAAATTGAACTAGAACTAGAACTAGCAATACTGCAATAGTCAGTAGATTGAAAAAAAGAAAAAGAGGATAATACCTCTTATCCAAATTGAATGATGCACCATGTTTGATAATGTATTCATTGTAAGCATGATAAACTCGTTTGGGTTCCTTAACATCAGTCATCTCCTTTCTTCTTCTCCGAGTAATCTCGTCATCCTACAAGGAAACAAATTAAAGACGACCAAAAAAAAAACAGATATATATGTTTAGAAATTTCATGAATTATCCGGAAACTGTTCCACATCATTCATAATTTCATATGGTTGGTCATATCTTAACAAAAATCATAGACTTAAGAAACTAGCTAGAATCAGTGTCCTGTTTTATACTCTTTGACATGACTTGCCTTCTTAAGCTTTTGAAAAAGAGAAGTTTGAACTGCCGTACCCGGTTCCACTACTGTCAATGCAGTGAGCTTCCTCAAAAGTACAAAAACGGCCTTCGACAAAAGAAAAAAAGATTAACATAGAAATTATATTACGATTCTTTAAAAAAGAGAGAGGGAGTAAACTCACATAGGTAAGCAACCCGAGGTTCTTCGGACTCAACCAAGTTTGCTATACGAAGAAACCTTTGAATCCCTGAGGCTAACGTGACCGGAAGCCTCTCGCTGTCAAAAGGCTCCCACACATATTGTTCCTGAAAAGTGAGGGATCTCGTGAACTGGCTGGTTCGTGAATCTTCGGGGAGGATGGGATCCATATCAAGAAAAACATTGGCGGGATCCACGGGGATGATTTCGTGAGACATTTTGGGAGACCTAAGCTAATAATTCTAGGTTTTGGTTGGCGTGGAGAATAGAGATTGAACGATTTATATGGAGCGGCAATTGCTTAGCGAGGTGAGCTAGTTTCTATATATGGCGGAATTTTTTAATTAACGTATAAGCTTTTTCTCCAAAAGAAACATAAAGAAGACAGTGTGAAAGTGTTAAAGCGAAACAGACATTTGGTATATATGTAATTTTATCGGAGGGAAAAATGCTTTTTTTTAACTAAGTCCATGCTCGAGAAAGTGGCTTCACAGCAATAGTTTACACTTTACAACATAATACCAACGTGCATGGCAAAAGAAGAAAAAAAAAAGGAAAAAAAAAAGTTGATTGAGTGTAAAGCAGCCAGATCTTATTCAAATGAATTGGAATATCAAGCATAGACTATTCTTAGTCATTAAGACTACAAAACCTATCAACCTGGTGTCCAAATCAAACCAAATTGTTTTTGATATAAATTGTTAAAAGATTGTTTTTTTTTATCACTAGGTTAAAGACCAAAAAAAAAAACTCAAATGTATGCCAAACGTAGAATTTTGTATTTTCACGATTTTATCAATCATTATATTTTAAAGTTAGTATTAGCTTGGTCGAATCAAACCAGTAGGATATGAAGACATTCTTATTAAGAAAAAAAACAAAAATTTGTCATACTTATGGATCTAGATCTCTCCTTTTTTCTGATCATTTTAGAATTTCGCTAATAGCTTTAGCTTTTCGTGCTAATGGCATCGTTGTGGTCTTCCTCAGTTCTATCTATTCGAATTTCATAAGGTTTATTGAACTCAATCACGGAGGCGAATAGTGTGATTTAAAAAAAAAAAAGGATAGATCTGAATAGTTCTGCTTATTGTAGTCTATCTGTTTGATTAAATTACATTTGGAATTTTTGTTCTTGATCTCTCTTCTTGTGCTGTTTTTTCATTGAATGCAATTTCATGTTTGTTTGTTTTTTATAATGCAGATATTGTATTTCACATTCACATGGCTACATATAAGCCCAAGAACATCCTCATCACTGGGGCTGCTGGATTCATAGCATCTCATGTTGCCAACAGATTAGTTCGTAGCTACCCTGACTACAAAATTGTTGTGCTTGACAAGCTTGATTACTGTTCTAACCTGAAAAACCTCAATCCTTCTAAATCCTCTCCCAACTTCAAGTTTGTGAAAGGAGATATCGCCAGTGCTGACCTCGTCAACTACCTTCTCATCACTGAAAACATTGACACCATTATGCATTTTGCTGCTCAAACCCATGTTGACAATTCTTTTGGTAATAGCTTTGAGTTTACTAAGAACAATATTTATGGTACCCATGTCCTTCTTGAAGCTTGTAAAGTCACTGGCCAGATCAGGAGGTTCATCCATGTGAGTACTGATGAGGTCTATGGAGAGACTGATGAAGATGCTTCTGTGGGAAATCACGAGGCTTCTCAGTTGCTCCCGACTAATCCATACTCTGCCACTAAAGCTGGAGCTGAGATGCTTGTGATGGCATATGGTAGATCCTACGGGTTGCCAGTTATTACAACTCGCGGGAACAATGTTTATGGTCCTAATCAGTTTCCTGAAAAGTTGATTCCTAAGTTCATCCTGTTGGCCATGAATGGGAAGCCTCTCCCAATCCACGGAGATGGATCTAACGTGAGGAGTTATCTCTACTGTGAAGATGTTGCTGAGGCATTTGAGGTTGTTCTTCACAAAGGGGAAGTTAACCATGTCTATAATATCGGGACAACAAGAGAAAGGAGAGTGATTGATGTCGCCAATGACATCAGCAAACTCTTTGGAATAGACCCTGACTCCACCATTCAGTTTGTGGAGAACCGGCCATTCAATGACCAGAGGTACTTCCTCGATGACCAGAAGCTGAAGAAATTGGGATGGTGCGAGCGAACCACTTGGGAAAGAAGACGATGGAATGGTACACTGAGAACCCTGAGTGGTGGGGAGATGTTTCTGGAGCTCTGCTTCCTCATCCACGGATGCTGATGATGCCCGGTGGACGACTCTCTGATGGCTCTGACGAGCACAAGGATGCGGATGGTAATCAGACATTCACGGTGGTTACTCCCACCAAGACTGGTGGATCCGGAAACAAAGCATTCTTAAAATTCCTCATCTATGGGAAGACTGGGTGGCTCGGTGGTCTTCTGGGAAAACTATGTGAGAAGCAAGGGATTCCATACGAATATGGAAAAGGGAGACTAGAGGACAGAGCTTCTCTCATCGCAGATATCCGCAGCATCAAACCAAGTCATGTCTTCAACGCTGCTGGTTTAACCGGGAGACCCAATGTTGACTGGTGTGAATCTCACAAAACTGAGACCATCCGAGTCAATGTTGCTGGAACTTTGACTCTGGCAGATGTTTGCAGAGAGAATGATCTGTTGATGATGAACTTTGCCACAGGTTGTATATTTGAGTATGACGCTGCACACCCAGAAGGTTCAGGGATTGGTTTTAAGGAAGAAGACAAACCAAATTTCACCGGTTCTTTCGACTCAAAAACAAAGGCAATGGTAAGATAACAACACATAACAAAATCATATCTGATCCTCAAATCTCTTGAAGCTCTCTCTGTCCATAAAATCCTCTTGTTTCTATTTTTCGCCAGGTCGAAGAGCTTCTAAGAGAATTTGACAACGTATGCACATTGAGAGTGCGGATGCCAATCTCATCCGACTTGAACAACCCACGAAACTTCATCACGAAGATCTCGCGTTACAACAAAGTGGTGAACATCCCAAACAGCATGACCATACTAGACGAACTCTTACCAATCTCAATCGAGATGGCGAAGAGGAACCTAAGGGGAATATGGAACTTCACGAATCCAGGAGTGGTGAGCCACAACGAGATACTAGAGATGTACAAGAGTTACATTGAGCCAGGTTTCAAATGGTCCAACTTCAATTTGGAAGAACAGGCCAAGGTCATCGTCGCACCACGGAGCAACAACGAGATGGATGGTTCCAAGCTCAGTAAGGAGTTTCCAGAGATGCTTTCCATCAAAGATTCGTTGATCAAATACGTCTTCGAACCCAACAAGAGAACGTAAAACACACACACACACACACAAACACACTATAGTGATTCAACTATAATTTGATTTGATTTATCATATGATTCATGTACTCTCTTATTTTATTTTTGTTTCCCATTCTACGACGAACATGTAGTTCTCTTCACACACTCAACGATACAACACATCTTTGATTACACTGATATTATTTCTTTTGAGTTTCTTTACTTTCATTATTGATTTCTAGTTTTCTACTCCTATAACAATTCCTTTTTGTTTTCATGCAAAGATAAAGAAAAGAGTTGAAAGACAAAATAAGAAGAAATATTATCGACTGCTTTAACTTATTCCCTCTGCTTTAACTAAAGGTTTCTATTTGTTACAAGAACAATGTATCTCATAAGTTACCTTTCTAATGCATAAATAAATAGAAATTGCAAACTCAAATGCAAAATAAATTAAAATCTCTGTACTTTTTCTCTCCATCTTCACTACTCGATCATCTAAAGCACTTTGCTTTCTCTTCACCACCTTAAGAGAACTACGAGTGACATTCCATAATCTGTTCATCCTACCACAATTTAAACAAAAGATTTTCCAGTTTGAATTTTCCAGTTTGAAGGAAGATGTAAAAATGATGAAGAAAACGGTGGAAGAGAGGAACAGAAAGAGCTCAGTACCTTAAGTTATGTAGTTCTCTTCACAGAGCTTGAGCGTATTGTCTAGACAATGGTAGGATTTCTTGGCTCGTCATAAGAATTAAAAGGTAAAGTCAGTAGAAGTTGATGATTGATTGGCTTTTGAGTTCTTCTAAAGTAGAAGAACACTTGTACAGAGTTTGAGATTGTACCTTCTGTCTCTGCAGACAACCAATCATGTGCACAGAACAAAGCTTGTCTGATATCAGGGCTCAAGGAACTCTGACTATCAGCGATCATTGGTCTCCCAGAGTTGAATATTGAATCAGGCGTAAGGATTGACATCGGCGTCCCCAAAATGTCACGTGCCATCAAAGAGAGGATAGGGTATCTCGGTGTATGGACCTTCCAGTAATTCAGAATGTTGAACTCCCCACTACGGGGAAAGATTGGTTCAGACAAGTACTTGTCTAAATCCGATGTTGTGTTTTGGTTTTGAGAAGTCTCGTGGAGATACTTGTCAAATCCTTTCAGTCGGTCTCTAGTGTCCATACTACCTCTAGCTAAGCCAGAGCCCGAATAGGAAGAGTCTTCACCAACAATGGCTGTGCACATCGAATATGCATCAAGAAGCTCCTTGACACCATTCGAAACTTCCTTGATACGATCCAGAGCAGTACTGCCATAGATCTTAGAGTAGTAATACTCTACTAACTTCAGCTTGAACCGTGGATCCAATATCGCAGCGATTGCTAAAACAATGCTGCATTTGTTCCAATACTCATCGAATTTAGACTTCATCTTTGCTGCAAGAGAACTCAGGAAATTGTCCTGGTTCTTGCACCACTCGATCAACTGGATGTGGATATCACACATCTCAGCAAAGTATACATTCGCTGTTGGACATTTGTTTCCTGAAAAATCAGAGGCAATGTCGAATACAAGTTTAAGATAACCGGTAATGGATCTTGTCCATTCCCACTCCTCGTCAGTTAGAGATGAATCAAACCCGTGATCGTGATCACGCAAATGACAAAATGCACCCCTGTACTCCAATACGGTTTCAAGCATCACGTAGGTAGAGTTCGAGTTAATAAGAGAATCAAGTACCAAGATCTTCTGGGAGTTGATCCCAGCTAATTGAGCAATCTCGTTAAACCTTACTTGTGTTGATTGTGAGCTCTTGACATATCTCACACTTCCTCGAATCCTTTGGATCACATCTCTCATAGCCTCCAAGCAATCTTGGACAAGAGAATTCAGAAGATGAGCGGCAGATTTCAACTCATATAACTGCCCGTTGATTAAGATCTGGCTGCTCTGAGACATGTGATCTTTAATCCGCAGGACAATCTCATCATTAACAGAAAAACTGTCAAATGTAACAGCGAAAAGCTTGGTCTCAAGCCTCCATTCCAACAAACATCTGATTATTACTTCAGAGAGCATATCTTCCGTATGAGAAGGATCCAGGGTTATAAAATTGAGAACATTCCTCTGTAGCCTCCACTCCTCATCGATATAATGAGAGGCCAAACACACATAGTTAGCATTATCCCGGGAAGACCACATCTCCACAGAAAGATTGATCTTACCGTATAAATTATTCAAAACGTGTTGCACCCTCTGCTTCTCCCTAATGTAAATGTTCATACATGATTCCTCAATGCTGCTATTTGGCACAGCTTCAAACAACGGCTGAAGATTCCTAGCAAAAACTTTGAAGCCAACATGATCAACCATGGCTAACGGATAATCATGCAAAATAATCATACGTGCAAGATCAATCTGACTCCTTTCTTGACTGAACCTTCCTCCATTTCCTCGGCATAGAGCAACCTCATCCCTACGTTGTTCCTGATCAAACTTAGGCCTAAGATACTCATCTTTCGTTTGACCCTCATCAAAATTGATAGTAGCAACAGTGACTGCATTCTCTTTTTTCCTTCTTTTAGGTGTCAGCAACTGAGACATGTCATGATTAGTTCTTTTGAGACACCGCATAAGATGGTTCCGAAGATGAGTTGTTCCGCTGTTGCTTGAACCGCTGAGTTTCTTATTACACTGAATGCAAACAGCATAGCACACATCAGCTTTTCTCACCCTCTCAAAGTAATTCCAGACAACAGATGTTAACCTCTTTGATTTCTGCAAAATTATCTCATTTGATTCATCCATCATACAATACTCGTCTCGCTGCTCCACCTCAATCCCTATTCATTTGATTAAAGCAACAAAATTTAGACTTTACAATGGTATGAGAGTTACAAAGATCATCCTAAAGCATCATCATCAGCATTATACACTTGTAGCTTTGATCAAAACCAATGAATTTTCACCACTGCAATAGAGATCAAATTATAAAACTTCGATGTACTACATTCTTCAACAATAACACAACCACACAAATTGATAAACTTTATGTTGAATGAAATCAATCACAGCTAAAAAAAAAAAACAACCTTTTGGAATTTTAAGGAGGCAGAGTTATTCATATGAAGAAATTAGCAGAGAGAGTGAAAGACGAACAGAGCAAAAGCAGAGAGGTTTGAAAATTGGGCACCTTTGTTTATAAAAGAAAAAGCCGTCAGAATCTGTGGAGACTAGAATCGGAGGATCCGATGAGCTCTTTTAAGGGTTACGGGTGGAAGAAGCTGGATCGAAGTTTATCAGATCCGATGACCGATTTGGTTATAAAGACCCGATTTTTAGGGGTTCGGGTGGGTTTAACCGATCAAACATTTTGGTATACCGATCCGGTTCTGGATCGGACTCTATCCCGGTTTTGTTAACGCGGCCCTTTGCGCGGTTGGATAGATCTGATTTCCGATCCGATCTCAATTTTTTATTTATTTTTGATCCAGTTATTTTAAAAAATATATATATAATCCAATATTGTGATGTTTAAAAACTTCAGATTTTTTTCCCCTGTCATCAATTCAATTATAAAGTTAGATTACTGTGTAAAACAAAATCTGGGAGTGTTTTTAATTATATGCTGGTGAAAATATTTGATTAGTTTTCATTTTTAAATTTGATTAGATATTATTCCTTTTTCTATCTAATTAGTAATGACAAAGTAGGGGAAAAATCTATCTTTTTTTTTTTGGTCAAAAGTTAAAACTGAGCCTTCATTTCTGGTTCAAATCCTCGATTTAGTAGAACAAATATCAAAAAAATGTATTAAGACCAATAACTTAGCTACAACAATGACTACATATAGTATAGTTATTCTTAAATCAAAACTTACTACTTGAAGAAACTCTTACAAAACCACTCATATATACACCACAAAAAAAATCATTTACTGCTTACGCATAATGCAATGAGAAAAAAAAAATGATCTCTAGCATATTTTGAACTCATCAAGGACCGCGTTGTTGCGTCCAGGCAGGAGGAAGAAGGTCTGAAGGCATTGAATTAACCGGAGGAGGGAAACTTCGAACATTAATAGCAAGAGGACATAACCGATACTCGATATCGAGCTCTCTACAAGCTTTTCCAACTTCTTCTAGTAATTGACTTCTCCTTATATACCTCTCTCCCATATCTTGAAAATTCATTCTATGTGTCAACCACACTGCGATCTTTATACTTTTCAAGTCATCCATGCTTAGGAACACAATCATTGGTGCAGGATACCAATGATCCTTCTTGTTGTCTACGTAACTGCATCAAAACAATAACAATATCTTTACTTCCAAGCAAACTTAAACCTAGTATATCGGTCGAGACTTAGGGTTTAACTAACCTGAGTATTCTCTGTTTAATGGCAGCGATCTTTTCAGCAGGAGTTACTATATGAATAGAGAATTCAACCGCGTCTCCCATATCGGGACTTCGATAATAGTTAGCTATAGGTTTTGTGCCGAGAACACTATTCGGGTATATGATCTTTTGATTATCATATCGCAAGAAAACAGTCGTCAATATGTGCATCTCCTCAACAACCAACTGGTAAATAAACAAACAAAATCACAACTATGTCAACATATCATTTACAAGACCATCGATTTTATTGTAGACCAAGGAAACAAACCTGAACTCCGTCGATTTCGCAGCGGTCACCAACATCAAATGGGTGCATAACGAAAAGGAAAATGATGGCTTCAAAGATGGTTTTGCAGGAGTTTCCGAATATAAAAGCTACTAGAAGGAGCTGAGAGCTTAGGACTAGCAAGAATCTGGTTGTGGCGATTCCGAGTATAAGAAGCCAGATGATTATGATTATAATGCTAATCAACACGTTGATTATACGGTGAAGCCTGTTCACTGCTGTTTTAGTATCGTTTAAGGTCAAAGCCAGAGCCCTCCGTTCTCTAAACGCATTAACCTATGAGGAAACCGCACGATTAGATAACTCTGTTTCTATCAAATGATTCTTGACGTATCGAAATTGAGTCTTACCACCCAATTCTTGAGGCAAGACTTGCTGATCTTATGGCTCTCTGAAGCTCCTTCAAAGAGAGCCATGGCTCTTTCAGACTCCTCTTCACATAGAAAACGCAAGAAGTCTTCCAAAAATATGTACCTAAAACCCGAAAAATCCTCTCAAGATTTGAGCTGAAACCAATCTAACCAAGAACGTTGAGAAATATATACGATCACATTCAAGCTATATATTACCTGGAACCTGGCTCGGTGACATTGTGGAAAATCTTTCTTGCTGCGAGTTTAGCTTCGTACTCGCTTCTTATCTGCGTAGCGTTCTCATCTTCCTGAGTTGTATCCTGCATCTTCTGATCCAAAGTAGAAAGAGCGCCTTTTCGTATTATATTCATCAATCTCTTCATGTTCCAAGCAGATACATTCTTTGTGTTCATCCTCTGCAATTGATCAATCCTTATCCCTTCACTATCTTTTCCATCCTTAGAACCAATCCGAGTCAATCCGTGACTTTTCCCGACTTTCATAAAACTTTTAACGGTCGCCTTTAGAGCTGGAGGCAACTTAGCTCCAGCCAATTTCTCTAAGCTCTTAACATCCTCTATTACTTGCTGCTCTTCTTCCTCCATTCTCTGAAGCTCCATCAAAGGATGACCCGAGAGTGTTTCAATCACATATTGAATGAACAACGACTCCTGAATCCGATCAAAGTAAGTGCTCATGTGGAACGATGAAGCCATAACCTTAACCAAAAGTGTCTTAACCAACCAAATGATCACAGCCATAAGCAAACAGATCAAAACTCTCGTCACGTACCGAAGCACAGTGCTCCGAGTCTCTCTTTCGACTTTCTTATCGAACAAGAAATGCCACGCGAGCAACACTAGCCCTAACCACAAGCAGTTTTGAACAGATTTTCGGACTCCATAGACGAAATACAGAACCCTTTTCCTCAAAACGAAGTTTTTCTCGACCAAGAAAACAAGTATTCTCACTATCCAGCTCGAGACTAATCTCCCACATATCAGCACCAAAACTGTCACTTCCCATTTCCATAAATCTAGCTTCCACCATGTCTTGCGTTGCAAGTTATGTACGGTTAAGCTACAGACCAAACTGGTGATTATCAGAACTAGACTTATCCATTCAAGAAAAACCCAGATACTAAGTTTATCTCTTTTGAACTCTTCCGGTAAATCCTCGTCTAGAAATGGATCTTCCTCTTCTTCTTCCTCCAAGATCCCACCCCGACCTGGAGTACCCGCTTTAGGGCTTCTCCCAAGAAACCCTGATTTCCAAATCCTGGATCTCCGACCCGATTTCATCTCTGTTTTGTCAATAGCTGGATGTGTCGGTGTTGGAGGATCCGACAATCTTGATTTGGTCGTGTTCCTCCTCAGTATCGGTTTATTCGAACTACACTTCACAACCTCTGCTGCGTCTCTTCTACCGTTACGGCCGTCTTCGTCGCTACTTTCACCGAGAGATATTCTGTTCTGTCTCCGTCTAACAACGTCAGATTTTACTTTAGTCGTGAACGGAGAAGAAGACTCGGAAATCGACTTTAAGCCACGTGACGGCGTGTTGCTCTGTAGCTCTGATATGTTAAGCGCAACATCGGGAGAGATATCATCGCCGGAAGCTTTCTGCTTGTGGAGGAACGGATCGATTACCCTCGACGGCGGATCAGATAACTCATCCGACTTATGTGTTTGCTGCCTCCGCTGCGTGAAATGAAAACTCCCGCCGTCTTCATCGTCGTCGTCGCCTCTTCCTTTCTTATCATTCTTACCATTTTCTCCATCCCAAAAATCATAGCTCGATTCCTTCCAAATATTCCCTCCATCAGTATTGCTGCTTGACCCTGTAGCTCCGACGGCTCCACTTTCTTCGCCGTTGATTTTCACAATGAAGTCTCGCCGATCAGTGGAATCAAGGGTCGCCATGATTGGTAGATCTCAGAAACCCAGTAATTATTACAGGCAAGATTGGAGAGAGGTTTTGGTTTTAAAAGTTGGGATTATTTCAGAAGAGACATTGTACGAGCAGAGAGAGGAAGATGAGGATGAGAAGCAAGTAGGTCACTGAGGAGCAAATAAATAATAAATGTTATCATAACAGAACACAACAGAGCAGGTTGGTTTTTCGTGTTAATGAGAAAGCGGAGTAAAAAGTTACAACGAGTCAATATTTATTTATTTGGGAAAGATTTGATTATGTGTAAACTTAACTATGCTGATCCATGTAATATATATGCATGTGATGTGATTTGGTGAGATATATTATATATAAGCTTTATGCTAATTGCCAAAAGCAACCAAAACAATAATAGAAATATAGGATAATGTTTTTTTTTTCTTTTACTATGTTCCTTTAAAAAGTAACAATAATGTGTTTGTATGTACGGATGAAAAGGAATGCCATGATAATGGAATTTCAAATACATGATAACAAAGGTAGTGTCATTGGACTATGTCATTCTATACTTTGGGTTGTACATTTTATTTTGCTAAAACCATGATAGATTGTGATGAAAATGTATAACTAGCTACTACTTGTACTTAAAACAAACAAACTAGGTAAGTTGAATTCAATAAGCAAGAAAATATTCGTATGCAATTCAATTCAATAAGCAAGAACTTATTCAATAAGCAAGAATTTTTTGTTTTTTTTTGTGGCAAAAGGAGACGAGATACTAGTTCTCTTTTCATAAGTCGACTAATTTGATATGTTCTTCTCTTTTGTGATTAAATT
>CM051372.1:5882459-5982459 GCA_028015245.1 Cardamine occulta
TTTAAAACTGCAAGAACCAAGATATGATAAATAGAAAGGAAAAAAAAAACTTAACAAATGTTTTTTTTTTTTAAACTAACTTAGAAATATTATTCTTATAATTCCCATATTCCATTCAATTCTATTACACCTAACTTTTATTTTAACCCATAATATTATATTAAAATTATGCCAGAGAGCACTAAAATCTAATTGTGCTGTCTGATTGAACCATTTATATGGAATCATGACAAATCATCACTGATATATGATTTTTCAAATCCAATCAAATATTTAATTATCAGCACCACTAACTCGTTTATACGATCCTAGTACTAAGACTCGTGTCCTGCTCTCAATGGTTTGGGTCTAATAAGTCAAAAAGTACACAGAGTTTGGAGTTTGGAAGCTCAAAAACGCATTTAGAAAATCATATCTTTTTCCTATTGTTTTGCATATTGTACCATTGTATTTGCAAAATACAACAGGCGGTCAATCTAATTAAGTTGATTGTTTTTGGGGTAAATATGCAAAAGCAAACACAAGAGATCAGTTTTTTTTTTTAGTTTTCTTGTTGCTTTTAAAATAACATATAATTTACATGTATTTTAAAACAAATATGACATTGTTTCATCTGATAATTAACATGGTATTTTACAAGATATCACATTCAAGAAAAACAATTATAAGTAAAAGATACATTTTTCTTTACAATTTTTTTTAAATAGTTACGTAGCAAATAAAAAATTGTACCTTACTACAAATATTGCTGAAATAAAAACACTAGCTAAATTTCCCAAACAAAATAAAAATAAAAATTAACACTAGCTATGAATATTCAGGTGGAACGAAGAGGTAAAATTACAAAAAAAAAACATCCAAACGGTCAATTTCCAAAAGAATCATACATAAAATAAATTACTGTTGTGCAAGACTGGCTTACGTGGCTCCATATTAGCGGCGGAAATAAATTAGAATAACGCCAGTTGGTCGACTTTGCGAATGGTACAAAGGTTCTTAAGAAAACGACAGGAAAGCGACTCATGAGGGATGAAAACGGCACACAAGCCACATACGCAACTAGCTAAAGTTCAATCGACATGGTTCTTCCCTCGACCGGATTGGACAATGCTTAATAATGCTGACTGTTTCTTGTTATTATCATCTACTCAAATTTGGACATAAGATCTGAAAAATATATCAGTATCTAGTTTTGGAAATGTTCAATTCCATTTGGCTTTCTGTTCAGATATTTTTTAAGATAACCAAATATAATATACATCGGTTCAGTTTTGGTTTTTATTTGAACTTGATTTTTTTTTTACATATATTTTACTCCTAAACTTTGATTAACATTCGGTTTGGTTCACGTATGTTCACCTCAATTGTTGAAATTTGTACAAATCTACCTTAAACATCATTGAATGAATGATAGCAAACAAAAATCAATGAATTGAATGATGGCTACAAAAGAATACAAACATAAGGTAAACCGTGTACGGATCTTTTTCTCAACCAAATCATGATATATAACGAAACAATCCATCAAATTAATTAAGTTGGTCAAATATTTGATTATTGCTGAAATTTAATTCCATTAGTTTTCCTCAATTAGAGGTATCAAAATGGGCTTAAGCCTGCGGGTATAGCCCATCCCGGTCTGTTATGGAGCGGATATAGACATAAAAATATTAGATCTGTTAAAAAGTGAACCTCGTGCACAAGCCCAAACAGATTGTAAGTTTTAGCGGGTTATACCTACGGGCTAGCGGATTACAAATATTTAATAAAAATAAATAATTTTAATATAGTTATGATGATATAATATGTAAAATATGTGATAAAATAAAAAAAATTTAACATATAAAAATTAAAATATTGACAAAAAGTAATATTTAAAGTTATTTTAAATTTTAAATTTAAATTTTAAATTTTTAAAAATAAAATTAATTTTAATAATTTTAAAAATATGAAAACTAAGCCCATCCTACGAACCTGGACATAACATTTTCGCTCGTGGGTCTAGCGGACCAGCCCGTTACGCTCAAAAAAAAATTGTCTGATGCGGGCATGTCCAAACGGACGCGGACCAGCCCATTTAACACCTCTATCCTCAACCAATGTGGTCAAATGTTTTAAAACAAAGAAGAGTATAATTAATTAGCAAACGACGACTGTGAAAGTTTAATTCAATTTTGGTAGCGATTTGGAAAGTGGTTAAATCGCTAAGATTGTTCATGAGCATGGTAAGGAGCCGTTGGACGTTCCCAAAAAAAGGCAGTGATTTGGTGAGCGAAATCATGGCCAGAAAAAGACAGTTTTTGATTCTGCTGGAGTGGGAAAATAAAATGAAAATGGGATTATTTGAATTGGTTGTTCGTGATCAATATGATCACGAACATGGACCACATTTCGTTGGACTTCAAATGTCTCGGTCCAATCATCATGTATCTATTTTAACAAAAAAATCATCATGCATATAATCTTTTTTTGTCTATGGGGCATCTGATTTGTGATCGTGTGAGCTTGGAACCGCGTCACACCCGAACATAAATCACGAAATAAACTAAAATACATTCTTAATGAGAATATGCGTATCACATATTCGGTATCATACTCATTTTAATCAACTATGTGCGTTTCCTCCGAACCTTAATATGTCTAGCATGTAAACGCTAGTTAGTACTTAGTAGTTACGATAGGGAAAGAGAGAAATACACACTAAAATTTACTCTTGATTTCATGAGAATAGTAAAAATGTATCTATTCTTTTATCTCTTCCACATCTTTGTTTTCTTCTTTTTACTCTCAAATTTACCAGTCAGATCCTATGTATATACAACGTATGTACTAAACATTTTTATTCTATACATTTAAGATACAGTATCTTATATTCTTATACAAGAAAATCTTATCCTTAGAAATCTATTTTTTTCTTTTGTAAATGAAATTCCTTAAAATAATTATACTCTTCTTTTTTGCTTTAGATTTTTGGTATCATATCCTAAATATCATTTTTTGTAATTCATTGCTATAAAAAGAAAAGTTGTTGATTAATTCACATATATATGTAAGAATGTCTCTGTTCACAACGTCTTCTAAACAAAAGGAAGCTGTCAAATTAGAATTCTCACTCCATTAACCATAACATATTTGTTAGCAATGAATCTGCGTTTTATAGGTTTTCTCTTATTATTATTCTTCGTAAAAGTGACCACAGGCAAAGGTACATAAACATCAAGCTTGTTTAACATTTTATTATATATAAATGAATCAAGAATTATTATTATTTTTAATCACACTCTAATCTTTATCTTTTTTTTTTCTTTCATTAAGCTCCTATGAACATAACATTTCCGGCACTAATAGTATTCGGAGACTCGATCATGGATACAGGAAACAATAATGACATCCACACTCTTCTCAAATCCAATTTTCCTCCCTATGGTCGAGATTTTCCTGGTAATATTCCCACTGGTCGATTTTCAGATGGGAAAGTGCCATCGGATATCATTGGTACGTATCTATTGAACTATTTATCATTCGCTTTCTAATTGCTTACTCTATTTACATTCGTTATATATAGATACTATGTAACAATTAAAACATATTTCAGCGGAGAAATTTGGGATAGCAAAGACATTACCACCATATTTTGGTTCGAATTTAAAGCCAAATGATCTTCTAAAAGGTGTAATTTTTGCTTCTGGAGGTTCTGGTTATGATCCATTAACATCTACATTACTGGTATACATATTTACATATATGTTATGTTTTTTAAAAAATATATAAATTATAGTGTTTCTAACCTTTTCGGTTTTTCTATATTTTTTTTGTTTCAGTCTGTAGTATCTATGTCTGACCAACTAAAGTATTTTCAAGAATATTTATCAAAAGTTAAGCAACATTTTGGGGAAGAAAAAGTTAAATTTATTTTGGAGAAAAGTGTGTTTCTAGTGGTCTCTAGCAGTAATGATCTCTCTGAGACTTATTTGGTTCGATCGATCGAATATGATCGTAACTCATATGCTGAATATCTGGTTGAATTGGCTTCAAAGTTCATCAAAGTAAGTTATTTTGTTCTTCTCATGAATACATAATCCGCAACGTTAAATCATATATAAAAGTATACTTTAAAATGATATCCAACGTTTTAGGAATTATCTGGACTCGGAGCTAAAACTATCGGAGTATTTAGCGGAGTGCCGGTTGGATGTGTACCGGCACAAAGAACACTTTTCGGAGGTTTTAAAAGAGAATGTTTTGAAGATTTGAACAATATGGCACTTTATTTCAACTCAAAGCTATCATCTAGTTTGGATGCTCTAAAGAAAGAGTTGCCAGGGAAACTAGTATTTATCGATGTTTACGAAACTCTTCTCGACATCATCAAAAAACCTACGAAATACGGTAATTATGATATAAATTGATGACTTCTTTTTGTGTTTTCTTACGTAAGTTAATGTTAATTAAGATTAGCATATCGTATATGCTTTTGTATTATTTTTGTAGGATTTGAAGTAGCAGATAAAGGATGTTGTGGTACAGGAAGAATTGAGTTAGCTGTATTGTGCAACAAACTTACTCCTTTTACATGTTCGGATCCATTGACGCATGTGTTCTTTGACTCTTATCATCCGAGTGAAAAGGCATATCAAATTATCGTTGATAAATTGATAGACAAATACCTTAAGTACCTCAAAAATTGAGTATGTTTAGTCCACTGATATTAATCTAGTGGATTTTCTTTGTTTTTTATCCTACAGTTCAATAATTAATAATTAATAAGGATTTTTTTCATTAAAGTGTTTGATTTTTATTAATTAATGGTTTGATTTATACGATTACAATTAGTTTTAGCCTAGCCGAGTATCTAATTATTGCTTGTCTTTGCGCTATAATAATGTAAACCTAAATTTGGGTAATAAAAAGAAAATATTTACGAGGGTACTGGAATATGTTTTATTTGAGGGAAAATTGTTGATTACCATGATTTTCGTAAATGTGAAAAGGATAATGGTGAAGTTTTAAATATTATCAATAATCAATCATTACCTCATCTTATAAGTGATCAACAGTTTTATTAAGGTGGGAGTCATTATAACACAAATAAATTATGGAGAACCATCTGGTTAATGAGATAAATTAGTGACAGCACATAGGATTAACTTATAAAATAAAAATGGGATTGTTACACTGGACCTTCTGGTGACTTTTCCACGATAGAGTTACACTGAAATAGGAAAGTAACTTTATCAGTCTCCGAAGTAATTCATCGTTACAACTTACAACTTTACAACCTTATTATGCCTATTTATGAGTCGGCAGCTCAATAGTTTTATACACGTCGATAAACACATGTTTAGAGTGTCAAGCTACAATCGTCAAAGATAAAATATCGAATAAGAATCATCTCATCTATGTATTTTTGCCACTGTATTTATTATCTTATTTATGTCTTCTATAGTTCAATCCCATTTCCCATAGCCAATAATTCAAAACAAAAGATTCTCTTTTTAAAGATATGAAATGAGGCTCATGCAGTGTATCAGGGACGACGCAGATGGAAAAAAGTAGTAGGCCACTAAAAATCGATGGGCCTTTTAATGAGTGGATACTTTTTAACTTTCATCTTTCGAGTTTTGTGATGTTAACCAGTTACCAGGTACGTAATGTATATATGTATTGATCGAGATTCCGATTAGGTTAAAGCCAACTAAAGTCATAACCTTCTAGACGGCTTAGAGGGTTTGAGGATAAGTAAATGCGTAAACTATCAACTATGAAGAGTGGAATCGAGGTTCTTTGGTGGATATTAATTGTGATGATCAAAGAAGAGATAATTTTAATCAAGTGAATAAAAAAAGAAAAGAAAAAATTCATAATTTGTTGGCGTGAGAAAGAGGCATATCATCCAGAAGAGCCAAAGGTATTGATTGCTTTCAAATTGGCGGTAACTGGTAAGGTGAATCTGTGTGCCTTCTTCTCTTTCAACTTCGTTTCCTTGATTCCATGGCAGCTCCGTAACGCTAAAGTTCCCATCTTTTTTCTCTGCTCTGTTAAGTGCCAAACCCTAATTTTGACAAATCCTTATCTTTTCGCTCTCTCGGTTTGTTAAATCAAGTGTCTGAGTCTAATTGAGGGTTTTTTAGCTTCGATCTTAGCTAAAAGTTGAATCTTTGTTCTTTTTTCTGGTTTCAGAACACTCGATTTCACTGATAAATTTTCCGAGGAACACTGTTTGATTCGCATGAGGATTTGAAATAAGCAAAGGAAAGAAGAAATGTCTGTGGAGAGATCTTTAGAAGCTTGGGAAGAGGTTCAACGACATGGGCAAGATTTAGCTGATCGACTAGCTCAGGGCTTTACGGGTTTGATTCAGATAAACCCACCATCGTTTCCATGGCCGCCGAATCATAATCATCACAAGGCGAAGCTGTTTGATCTCGACTTCCCAAGTCAACATTTTGGTGTAATTAGGGATTCTACGTTTGGTATTAACCAACCTATCAATGGAGTCTCAGCAATTCTCGATATTGGGAATAAGATAGGCCAAGCTGGTGTTGATTTTGGTGCTGGATTAAATGTGATGGTCCAACAATTCTTCAGGAGGTTACCTATACCGTTCCTGCACGAAGATAATAACAAGTTTGTTGTCTCTGTGGAAGGTGATAAAAGTAGAAGCAGCCATAGGGCTTATGTGAACACAAAAGATGATTTGGGATTGGCTGCTGAACGTTTGAGGGATTCAGGGTTTTCTAAGACAGATGATACTGTTTCTGTTATTATGTCTGAGGAGGAAGTTGCTGATTCCTATTTAAGAACTGCTGGATTGCTTGGAAAATCTAAGGTACTTGTTTTCGCCCTTTTTGAGTGTTCTTGTTCTTCTGTGTTTCCCTCATTCACTCTATTTCTCTGGAATTTTGTAGCAGTCTATAAGTGTCTTGCCTTCAAGTTTGACATTACTTCAGGGATATATCTAGATTGAATGTAAATAGCTCATTAAAAATGTGTTATCCAGAATGAGAACGATTTTTTATAGAAAATATAGATGCCGGCTTGATCCCGATCTGGCCAAAACTAGCATCAAGCTGGTGTTAATGTCGATGTGAATCCGGAAATAAACTATTAGTAAGCAGGTTGAATAACCAACTGTACTTGGAACTTATTGTTCTTTCAGTTTTAGAAGTAAATGTAAACTACATCAGTGAAGATCCTACAAGAGTAAAAGTTGTTTTTTTTTTTTTAATGTTTTGTTCTCTCTGTTTTAGTCTTGCTCCAGTAACTGTAGATTTCTCGGTTGATGCAGGGAACAATTGATATGTCATCAAGTTATGATAGTAGAACAAGAGGAATGGAACATTCTTTGGCAGCCAGGGGAGATCTCTGGAGAGTAGAAGCTTCGAATTCGAGTTCTACTGCAACTGATGGAAATTCATCTCTCTTCCTTCTCCAGCTTGGACCACTTCTTTTTCTTCGTGATTCAACTCTTCTTTTACCGTTACACTTATCAAAACAACATTTGCTCTGGTATGGATATGATAGGAAGGTATGCTTAAAAAGCTTCGCCCACTTCAATGAGTGTTATCTCTTTTTAAGAAATTAATCCCAAAACTCTTGTAATTATGTTAACTTTCGTTGCAGAAAGGTATGCATTCACTCTGTCCAGCTTTATGGTCAAAGCATCGAAGGTGGCTTATGATGTCAATGCTCTGTCTCAATCCTTTAGCTTGTGTAAGCCGCTCTTTCCCTTAAAATTGCTATTATGTTCTTACTTTTGCGGAACTGATTACCTGAACTTGTTGTCTCCATGCTTTGTACAGTCCTTTATGGATTTACAGTTCCCAAACGGGCAATTGACATATGTATCTGGCGAGGGGCTAACGATAAGCTCGTTTCTGCCTTTATGCGGCGGTCTTCTTCAAGCACAGGGTCAATATCCAGGCGATATGAGATTTAGTTACTCTTGTAAGGTTAGATAAAGATCGAAAGCCGTCATGATCCCTGTGGAGGTTATATTGTTAAGAAGCTTAAACATGTTTTTTTAATCTCTTTGTTTGTGGAACAGAGCAAATGTGGAACCCGAATCACACCAATGGTACATTGGCCTGACAAATCAGTTGCGTTGGATCTATCCCAAGCCTTGGCTTGGCGTAGATCCGGACTACTAATGAAACCGACAATTCAAGTCAGGTAAAGCTTTCTCTAACCGCATTTCCCTCTAAACCAAAAAAGAATTTGTTTCGCTTACATAATTCATAAACCGGAACAGTGTATGTCCCACATTTGGTGGAAGCAATCCCGGGATGAAAGCAGAAGTTATTCACTCGTTGAGCGATGACTTGAATCTGATATGTGGCTACATGCTCAGCGCACATCCTTCAGCATTTGCCTCTGTATCTGTAAGCAAAACCTCCTGTTTTTTTTAATCCTCTCAAACCTGACCTTTTCTACTCTCTTGTGACCACAACTTGTCTATCGAAAACTGCAGTTTGGTCGGTCGAAATGGAATGGGAACACGGGACGCACAGGAATAGTTGTTAGAGCTGATACTCCTCTTGCAAGTATTGGCCAGCCTTCTTTCTCTGTTCAGCTTAATAACGCTTTCGAGTTCTGAATCTTTCCGATTATTCATAGAAATATAAGACAGACAAGGCAAAAGCTTGTTTCCATGTACATATGTGTGAAAGTAGCGTTTTAGCTCTCGATAACTTTTGTATATGATAGTTTAGTCGTTGACCCACAAGTTAGTCTTTTGTAAGTCCCACAAATATTGTCATTACGTCGACTAAACACTTCGAAAGTTTTTTAAAGTTATTGCTAGATTTTAAAACTTGTTATAATAAATTTACAGCTGTAATTTCTAACCAATTAAAGACGTAATGACAATATTTAGTGGGTCATAATGATAATATTTGTGGGACAATCTATGACAGGTTAAAGTAGACAAATGTTTAGTGGGTCTGTCTGAGACACTTGCTCTTGGATCGTATCGTAGGTTCAATGAAGACTAGCGTTACAAAACGTTGAAAAAAAAGAAAAAAAAAGAAAAAAAAAAGACTAAACGTTACAAATATAATAATCAAAACGGGTCCACTGCATTAATTGAAACCTAATTAGACCTCGTTTTTAGTTTATTGAAATCTGACGACGTTTGACCCCGATTAAACTATAGGCTATATACGTTTTCTGGATTTGGGTTATCATGTGATGGCTGAGAACAAGTCATGCACCGATTTCCAAATTAGTAAACATTATAAAATGAAGTTATTAGTGGACTCGATGCTTTAATGAGAAAATTGTTAAGTTAGAAAGTAACATCCTTTAGATTTCAACAAAGGTCCCACTCAACAAATTATATGGTTAAAGTTTGAGAATTATCTTGACGACTTTTCGTAGTTGTTTGTTATTATCAAAATTAATCAGTAGTTTGTCTCGAGTCCAATAAGAATGGATTTGACTTGTCTACGAGATTCGTTCGATCGAAAAGGATATGTCAGCGAACTATAGTACGGAATATTTAGAAAGTACAGAAGAAAAAAGGATTAGCAAAGATGATATTACTTCCTAATATAACTAATTGAATCCGATTCTTACTTTTCTCTCTTGGAAATTCTAGGGTAAAAAGGCAGACAAAAACAACCTAATTTATGCAATTAGAATTACTTTATATTGGGATCAAAATCCAATTAGAATTACTCTTCTTTTTTGTTTTGTTTTTACTTTTTACACGCAGAAAACTATCCATTAAATATATATATTGATGAACTATGTGATCCGAGCAAACTAGACTAATCTAAAGTGAACAAATTAAACAATCGAAATCTCACTTACCGATTTTTAGTTTGAGATACCAATGGACTTTACACATACAGATTTTTTGTTTTCAGTGAAACACATGCGAATTTATGCATTTTTAGTTACAATAAGTAGATCATACACATGTATAATTACAACAAATAATGGTGTTTAGCTTCCCGAATAGCCTTATAATTCTTTATTTGATTCACGATTTTAAACAATATATATTTATCATTCTCTTCGCTTCAACTGGACTTTTTTCTACCAAGAACATTTTTTCCTTTATATTTTACATTAGTTTATGGCAATATGTTGTGGTGAGAATATTGATTTGAGCGTAAACTGACATTACATTAATGTCTCTAAAAACCACGTCTACAATATTCTTTTGTAAACTAAACTCTATACGTTAATTCGTATTAGCTCATCAATTTGATATCTTATCATAAAATTCTTACGTATACATCTGCTAGAGATACTCTTAGATCAAAAATAAGAAAAGAGAAAGACAAAACAAATTATTATAAAAAAAAAGGAGGAATCCTGGACTAACGCAATCCCGTCAAATTATGGCTCTTACATGTGAATGCATTTATTTGTTTTTCATCATTTTTTTTTTATCGTGTATACATTTCATCGACAGTGCGAAACAATGTTAATCCTTTTTTCTACGTGCCTACCTAGCTAGAGCCAAAACACACTAATCACGACCACACGTACTTTGTTTGGTTGCTCAAAAAAAAAATCGTAAAGTTATTTATTTTTTAGACAAAAAACAAGATAAAGTTGTTGACAAAAAGAAAAATAAAAAACAGGGTAAAAGTTGTCTCCAGCGTGGATCTTGCTGCGTTAATTATTCTTTTACTTCTTGTAAATGTGGATCGATGACTCTATCGATCTAGTAGTATTTTACAACGTTATACAATTGACTATAATTAAGAAAAAAAACCAATTATTTCACCAAGCTGACCATGCTATATGGAGTATAATGAATGGTTCACAACTTCAAACAACTAGACATAAAGGGTTTTAATTTTGATAATATCACACACGATTCATTTATAGAAAGATCAAAAGACCTTTTTATTTTATCCCGATTTATATTTATATGCCGTGCCATAAGGCCCATAGCCATTATAGTTCTAATTCTTCAACTCTCTGAATAAGTTATTATGAATACGAGATTAAATTTATATTGTCGGTGTATAAAAGAAATTATACCTTCTAATGAACCGAGATACCAACCATAAACAAAACAAACCATAAATTTGTTAATTATCTATCCTTTTTTGTTTTGTTGTAACAATGATCTCATTGGGTGAATAGTAAGTCAAATTATTTCTTAAATTGCTGGAGAGGAAAACCTAAGAAAATAAGTAAGATATATGATACACATCTCATCAAACCTTTTTAAAATCACCTTTAATACCTTTAACTAAGGTATCTACAAGAATTAAAGATAATATCTACATCAAAAATCAGAATTACTTGATGCTCAATTCGCTGGCCCCTGTGTATTTTTTTTCCTCAACCTGCCCCACTATATTCAATTTCATGCAAGTTGCAAAAAATATTAAATAATACAAATAGCCTTATAATTTTAATAAAATAATGTTGACTTACTTTATTTCCTAGGTCTCTCTCTCCCTCTATTTCTCAATCTCTTCGGGAGTCTCTTCTCCATTCGTCACATCCATATAGAAATCTCTTCTTCACTCTCATCCCCATCTCCACACACACAAACCAATAATAACAACTCCAAAGAAATAGAAAAAGAAACAAATCTCGATTCTATTCGATTTTTCGATTCAAATCTTCCAAACCCCTTAGATGTTAAAATGTCCTTGAGTCAACATCTCTTCACTTACTTCTTCTTCGTCTCTCTTCTCTTCTCCGGCTTCACATCCTCCCAAAGACTACCCAAAGAAGAAGGTATGCATATAAAGCTTTGTGGACGTACGTATATGTTTGAATCAGTGTAATGATTTTAGTTGAATTTTCACAGTTGATGCTTTAAGAAGCATAGCGAACGATTTGAAGAAGAGTAATTGGAATTTCGATGTGGATCCATGCGACCTCACTGTCACTGCATCTCAAGGCAATTGGAGGAATCTTAACGCCCCTAAGGGATTCGAAAACGCCGTTACTTGTAACTGCTCATCCGTCGTTTGCCACGTTACCAACATGTGCGTTCGTCTCTTCTTCCCTTTTTCTTACATCATCTTGTCTTTTGTTTCTTTATAAACTTGCCATGGCCTTAAAATTCAACATATTATTGGTGAATCATTACAATTAGACATGTTCAAAAGTGTACGTAGGTCTCATTTCCCAAAGCCTATCACCACCAAACTATTCAATTATTTTAAATAAAGTAGTTGTGGATTAATATTGACGATGCTGTCGTTGTTGACCTTTTTTACGCGTCCGTGAAATCTTTTTTTGGGTCGTATATAAAAGTATTGGGCCGAAAAATTAATGGGCCTATGTTTTATAACAGAGTTCTCAAGGGACAAGACCTTCAAGGAACTCTTCCTAATTTAACCGGACTTCCTTTTCTGCAAGAGATGTAAGTAGATTCACTCACCAATTTTAACCATAAATCTGTCCCTGTTCGTTTCTTTTGTTAACTAACTTAACTGTCATATTCTTCTTTCTCTGCAGTGATCTGACTAGAAACTATCTCAATGGTTCCCTTCATCCCGAATGGGCAGCCTTGCCACTTATCAACATGTATGTATATGCATATTTCTGTTCATATTACACTTTATATATATGTATAGATTGATTGAGTATGTTTGTTGGATGATGAAAATGCAGCTCACTACTTGGAAATCGGATTACTGGTCGAATCCCAAAAGAATATGGAAGTTTCCAAAACCTTAGCAGTATGTGAGTACACTTCTTCGATCTCTCGCTCTTAGACAATGTTTCAGATCATTCATATTTTGGTAATATCTGATTCTTTTTGTTTCCCGTTTTTAATATCTGAAATTTTTTGTTTTAGTGTTTTGGAATACAACCAAATTTCAGGGGAATTACCTCCAGAGCTAGGGAATCTAAAAAACATTCAAAGACTGTAAGAACATTTGTCTTAAGCTCTCTCAAAATGTTCCTTCATTTCTTTTTTTTTTAATAGTTCTTGCTCTTTGCTGGTGTTGAGACTTTGTTTTCTCTTTGTAGATTTGTTAGCTCGAACAACTTGACCGGTGAAATCCCAAGTACATTCGCCAATCTTACAACATTGACTGATTTGTAAGTATTCCTCTGCTTTTATATGATATTGAAGCATATGGTTTGCAAGAGATTCTAACTTTTTTTCTTGATTTATAGTCGTATAAGTGACAACCAGTTCACTGGTGCTATACCAAATTTCATTGAGAACTGGACAGAACTTGGGAAACTGTAAGCAATCCTTTCAGCTGAATCATATTCTTTGATCTTTTCAATATTGGTATTGGTTACGTAGGATTAAAATGTTTGTTTTGATTTATCAATCAGGGTTATTCAAGCAAGTGGTTTAGTTGGACCGATTCCAAGGGGCATTGGTTCTCTCCGAAAGATAACAGACTTGTAAGTACACAAACTTTCCTTATTTTCGCCTTTCATGGACTAACTCACCTTCAATAATATATAATATATATCTACTCTTTTCCAAATTTGAAATTTTGTAGGAGAATCAGTGACTTGAGCGGACCTGAATCTCTATTTCCACCTCTACAAAACATGGCACTGAAGACATTGTGAGTTTGATCCCAAGACTAAACGACATTTGGTAATGGTTTCTTTAGCTAACCTCCATTTCGACTCGCTGTTCGTTTTCGTTGCAGGGTTCTTAGAAACTGCAGCCTTACAGGAGATTTACCTGCATATCTTGGAGATAAGAGAACCTTAAAGATGTTGTAAGTAATCTCTTTGTTCTTCGGCAAGCATAAAATTGATTTATCGAAGATAAAAAAAAAAAAAAGAATTTAAGCTGACATAGTGAGATTCGTTGTGCAGTGATGTTAGCTTTAACAAACTGAGTGGACCAATCCCGGACACATATACCGCTATTTCAGATGTAGATTTCATGTATGATGATGCTCTTTTTCTTCTTTCCTATGTTTCACTATAAGCTTTTTATAGAGTAATGTTTAATTGTTCTCCGATCTTGCAGATATTTTACAAGTAACATTTTAACCGGGGAAGTACCAAATTGGATGATTGACACAGGTGACAAGATGTGAGTTTTCTTCACCGATATATATATATATACAACACAATTCTTTGTAGTGAGAGCAGCAGAATAACGTTTTATTTGGTTGTTGTATCTTTTATTGCAGTGATATTACTTACAATAACTTCTCCATAGATCCCAAAACCGCAAAATGTCAGGAGAAAGGCGTGTAAGAAGATCAATAAACGAACCAACTTCTCGTGCCTTCAAATTCGCTATAAATCTTATGGTTTCTTGGTTTTCTTCTATTTGCAGGAATATGTTTTCAAGCACAAGCCCTTTAGTGGAAAATAACTCGTAAGTCTTTTTTTATATATTTTCTCATAACTCTTATAACACTCACTAGAATATTGATTGATATTACGTTATGTTTTGCCACAGTTCAAATGCTTCATGCCTGAGCAACGTTAAATGTCCTAAAAGTAAGTCTTTGAAGCTATATTACAAAACCATGTGGCTTAATATCTATCTGCGCATCTGATTAATCATTTTGCTCTCAGCTTTCTATGGCCTTCATATAAACTGTGGTGGTCCTGAAATAACAATCAATGAGACTCTTAAGTATGACGCTGACGAAGCGGATGCGAAGGGACCAATATTCTCTGATAGTAGTAGTACAAGCGGTTGGGTTTCTAGCAATACAGGAAACTTCTTGGATGATGATCGTTCTGCCGATGCAGAAACAAAATGGAAAAATTCATCAGTGCTAAAGATAACAAATTCTAGCCTAGATTCTAGGTTTTATACGAACGCGCGTCTCTCGGCCATCTCCCTCACTTATTACGCATTTTGTCTTGGACAAGGAAACTATACAGTGAATCTTCATTTCGCTGAAATTGTGTTCAGTGACAATAACTCGTATACCAGTTTGGGAAGACGATTCTTTGACATATACATTCAGGTATTTTGATTTAACTTGTTTTATAAATGTTTGAAAGATTTGTAAAGCTTAATCAATTGGCTGGTTTGATAATGTGCAGGGTAAGCTTGAGATTAAGGATTTCAATATTGTTGTTGAGGCTAAAGGTGCATTAAGAGCCGTGGTTAAGAGATTTCCAGTCACCATTACAAATGGGAAACTAGAAATAAGATTGCAATGGGCTGGGAAAGGAACTCAAGCTTTACCTGTAAGAAGTCATTATGGTTCTCTCATATCGGCTGTATCCGTAGATCCAAGTAAACTCTGCTAAACCCAAAACTATCTTTAGAGAGATTTCGCCTGTGTTTCAATGTTTTTGTCTCTTGACTTGATCTCCCATGATCTTGCTGTAGATTTTACTCCACCAAAGGAACCTGGCACTGGAACTGGTGGTGGAAGCTCTGTTGGTACAATTGTCGGTAGTGTAATCGCTTCAACGGTGTTTCTTGTGCTTTTAATCGGCGGTATATTATGGTGGAGAGGTTGCTTAAGACCCAAGAGTCAGATGGAAAAAGGTTTTTACTTACAAAGACTTGCTTAAACAGCTTTTTAAACATTTTGACTTCTGTCTATTTGTTTCTTGCTAAATTCAACTGTGTTTCTTCACTTCAGATTTCAAGAATTTAGATTTCCAGATCAGTTCATTCTCGTTGAGGCAAATCAAAGTTGCCACGGATAACTTTGATCCTACAAACAAGATCGGAGAAGGTGGTTTCGGTCCTGTACACAAGGTCAGCATCCTACTGTTAAATGACACTGTTATGAGAAAAAAAAGAGATGAATGATATAAGACTTTACTAATTGTATGAATACAGGGAGTGTTGCCTGATGGAACTGTAATTGCAGTGAAGCAACTATCAGCGAAATCAAAACAAGGGAACCGCGAGTTCTTAAACGAGATTGCTATGATATCGGCTCTGCAGCATCCGCATTTGGTTAAACTATATGGATGTTGCGTCGAAGGTGACCAGCTCTTGTTAGTCTACGAGTACCTAGAAAACAATAGTCTCGCTAGAGCCCTTTTCGGTAAGTCATCCCTTAAAAAGACATCATATTAGCTTATAAAACGTTAAATCCAATTCTAATTGTTGTTTTTGTTTCTTTAAAAGGTCCTCTAGAGACTCAGATACGACTAAATTGGCCAATGAGGCAGATGATTTGCGTGGGGATAGCGAGGGGACTAGCTTATCTCCATGAGGAATCAAGACTCAAGATCGTACACAGAGATATCAAAGCCACGAATGTCTTGCTTGACAAGGAACTAAACCCAAAGATTTCGGATTTCGGTCTTGCTAAGCTTGATGAAGAAGAAAACACACACATGAGTACAAGAGTCGCCGGAACATAGTGAGTTAAATATCGATTAATTAATCAATCACCCATGTGAGATTTATGATAAGTTAATAACCAAAACATAACTATTGTTTGCAGTGGATATATGGCTCCAGAATACGCAATGAGAGGCCATTTGACAGATAAAGCCGACGTCTACAGTTTTGGCATTGTGGCTCTTGAAATCGTTCACGGAAAGAGCAACACGAGCTCGCGATCCAAAGCCAATACCTTCTACCTTCTTGACTGGGTACGTAAATCATCATTTCACCTTCTAAACTCTTAAAATTTAAAACCTTAGACCCTAAATCATGGGTCTGAGTCTCAACTTCCACAGGTGCACGTTCTAAGGGAGCAAAACAAACTGGAGGAAGTAATAGATCCAAGGCTAGGAACAGATTACAACAGACAAGAAGCAATGACGATGATTCAGATTGGGATGCTCTGCACCAGTCCAGCTCCGGCGGATAGACCTTCAATGTCGTCGGTGGTAAGTATGCTCGAAGGTCATTCCACGGTGAATGTTGAGAAGCTTCTACAAGCTTCGTTCAACAAAGGAAGTGAGAAGGACGAAGAGAGTGTGAGAGCGATGAAGAAGCATTACGCAATGATAGGTGAAGAAGAGATTACGAGTATGACTGAGGGATCTTACACGTCATCTTCTACGTCAACCGCCAACGCCAATGATCTTTACCCTGTTAAGCTTGATTCTGCTTATTGGAACACCAGAAGTTGATTATTATTTTTTTGATAAAAAAGAAGTTGATTATTATTTTTTTGATAAAAAAGAAGTTGATTATTATGGTTTATGTTTTCGAAAAAAGAGAAAAAGTAATGGAGTGAGTAATTATAATTTCTTGTTTTGCTTTTTGTAAAGTTTGTTTTGTTATAGTTATTTTATTTAAAAGACAATTAGATGATTACGTTTAATTTCTTGCAACGGAAAATGAGGATATTTTTAACTTAAGAGAATCAAAAGGTTCAAAAATAATTTAGATGAAAATGATGCTAGTCAAGACAAAATATTGTTTTTCTGTTAACATCTTTTTATTTATTTGACATATGGTTTGGCTTTGACTTTCGTTAATAGCATCAACATTGTTGTGGTTAAAATATTCTTATACGAAACCAGAGCTTTGATTATGAAATAAAGAAATAAAGTGTCTTCTCTCTATAGAGGTCTATGATTATATTTTTGTTGATTATGACATTTTTCTTTTTGTTTGGTTAATTTTATCATAATAAATGTGAATGTTAATATTTATTTATGAATACTGTTAAAAATATGGTTTTTCAAACAGTTTCTAATTTATTTAAGAATTATTTTCAACATATTATTTGTGTGGCTAAAATTATTTTAACGTTTAAGTTGAAATATTATGAGAAACTTTTATAAAATACACCTACTATTTATTGATTTTAGTTAAAATATATGAACTTTTAGAGGAACTTCCATAAAATATACAGCAAATATTATCTTTTATTGTTCAACAATTTTAAATACATTTAACTTCGTCATATTCTTTCCAACCACTAAATATATTTTGTACAGAACTAAAATTTTGAATTTTTTTATAAAGACTAAATTTTCATTATTGTATGTATCCCCTTAATATGATAGTCTTATTATTTTTGTCTTAATCAATTATCTTATTAATAGTAATAAGAATGATTTGGCTTAAGCTAACTATAACAATCATATTGGAATAAATAAGAAAAGACAGAATATATTGTTGTTCTTTATATAATATTTTAGCATTTGTTTCTACTGACAAATTATTTGGTTTCTATAAGTTTAATATGTTCTATCTATACTGTCGTTTAGAAATTTTCTATACAAAATTACAATAATTAAACTAAAAGGAGTGATTAAATATCAATTTATAGGTCAACAAGGTTTTCACGGGGTCGGGGGTGGCACCGGCAAATTGCAAATCCTTTTAAATAGACAAAACAAAAAGAAACCTCTTCACAGAATCTTTACGGTCCGAACAAATCGACTTATTCAGGAAACAAAATTTACGCATGTTCTCGAGGTAAATGGTAGGAATAAATATCGACCCTGTCACCGACATTTTGCAATTTTGAAGATGGCAAAAGAAAAATCGCCAAGTAAATGGTAGAAATAAATATTACTAAATCCTATAATTTATTTTGTTGACTGTGTAATTACATTACTTGACTTTTGAATTCAAAATCTTAAAATGTCAAAGAAAAAAAAATCAAAATCTTATAAACTCTTGTTTAGTAAATTAGGTAAATGCACACAAAAGTATTGAGATTTTTTTTTTTCTTACCAAACAGACATATGGCATTATGGCAATATAGGTCATATATTTGACTCATAAAAAAAACAGATTATTACCCTCTTTTTAATATGACAAATATATATATATATAATATAATACATAGATGCGAGGATGTATAAAATCCAGATGTGTATTTGAATATCTCTCTCTATCTCCTGTGTTGAAATGGGTTCAAGATATATCGCCATTTCTTATGGCTCTGCATTAGTCTTAACGCTTCTTCTTCTTCTTCTTTCTCTTCTTCACGATGCAGAGGGATGTGATATGTTCACAGGGCGGTGGGTGAAGGACGCTTCTTACCCACTCTATGATTCCTCCACGTGTCCATTCATACGACGCGAGTTCGCCTGCAAGAAAAATGGACGGCCGGATCTCGACTACCCTTCGTTCAGATGGCAGCCTGAGAACTGCAAATTAGCAAGGTATCATCAATTAATTAACATTTATCTTTTAGTATTTTATTTTATTTTTTGGTTTCTAGACATATTGAATCAAGGTATCGTTATAAATATATATATATATACAAAATTTATATTCTTACTTTTAGTTCTAGATTTTTTCAATCTATTCTTCAGTTTTTAGTTGTTAAAATATGACATTACGTGAACGCTATAAGTTTTGTTTTAAAATGTAAACACAATAATAATTCAATAGTGTGGGAAACTCGATTTAATTCATGAATATACTTTTCAAGAAAATGGAAAGAATTTACGGATATTTAGTTTATACCTTTTTGCAAATTAAAGCAGTTTTGAGTTTCAGCAACCAATGGTAATAGAGAAGTCTATTTATATATTTGTTTTGCCATAATTGAATGCTGTTTGGAATCTCTTAAACTGTTGCACGAGATGGAAACGAACTCTTTTGTCACAATATGCCAACTGGGGGGTTTGACGTGAGTTACACGCGCCGCCTTTGAGATTGGGACACCCACCAAACTCTCTTCATTAGAAGACATAAATTCTCCAATCTCTTCCCACGCATGTGGGGACACACTAACTCTACTCTTGACGATTTTGCCATGCCGTTTCTTACGTTAATTCCCATTCATGCCACTACTATTAAAACGCCACCGTTTTCAATTGTTTTGAGTAGGTTCAACGGAGTGGAGTTCTTGGAGAAAAACAAAGGGAAGAAGATAATGTTTGTAGGTGATTCTCTTAGCCTAAATCAATGGCAATCTTTGACATGTATGCTTCACTCTTCTGTTCCCAATTCTCCGTATAATTTAACCACACAAGGCAGTTTCTCAACATTCACATTCCAGGTAACCAATGCACTTGTTTTGGTTAAGTAAAAGGTCTCTCAAATAGAAAACCGGCATGAACTAAACCGGATTTTATGAAATTGCAGGAGTATGGAGTGGAGTTGAAGCTTGATAGGAATGTGTATTTGGTAGATATAGTGAGGGAGAAGATTGGGAGAGTGTTGAAGCTTGATTCGATCAACGATGGAAAGAATTGGTCACAAATGGATACATTAATTTTTAATACTTGGCACTGGTGGAGCCGTAGAGGTCCTTCTCAACCGTACGTTTAAGTAACCCTTTAATATGCTTATTTTTTGCTTAATTATAATGTTCAAAGTTTTGATATACATGTTTGGCAGATGGGATTGGATTCGAATAGGGACTAACATTACAAAGGACATGGACCGTGTGGCCGCATTCGAAATCGCACTAGGGACTTGGGGCAAATGGGTCGATACCGTCGTAGATACTAAGAAAACTAGAGTCTTTTTTCAAGGAATCTCACCGTCTCATTATAAGTAAGTTGTTCTATATTTGATTCAAAGAGAATATTTTTTAATCTAAACGTTGATTCTTTTGTTTAACAGAGGAGCTCTGTGGGGTGAACCAAAGGCAATGAGTTGCGTGGGACAGAAGGAACCTCTTTTAGGGCCAAATTATCCAGGAGGATTGCCAGTAGAAGTGGGAGTTTTGAAGAGAGCACTCGAGAAAATAACAAAATCTGTGACCTTGCTAGACATTACGTTGCTTTCGTTGCTTCGCAAAGATGGTCATCCTTCGGTTTATGGTCTAGACGGCCAAACCAGCAATGATTGCAGCCACTGGTGTCTCTCCGGCGTACCAGATACTTGGAATGAGATTCTTTACAATTATATGGTTATGTGAACAAAAACATCTAAACATAGAAAACAAAATTATAGCATTTATTATTGAATTTGATTCAATTTGAATCTGAATAAAAGACAAAATTCCTAGCTCCGTCCAAGTTCCATCCCAGCCAAACTTTTCTCCGAGTAAGCTAGATGACTATACATATAGTAACGAAGAGCCGGTTCTTGTGAACAGACCTTTAATGAAGATTAAAAGATCGAAAAAAATCAGGCACAGATCAACAATCCTTAGTTACAAGACAAAATCCTATAACCTTTTCTTTTTCCTTCATTTGTGTAATAAGATTTTCTCAGTGACTAAAAGAAAGAAACCATAACGAATCTCCCCTAAGCAGGGATCAAAGAAAGGACAAAACATACTCAGAAAAAAGGGGTTCTGATTTGAAATTCTAAAATCGAAATTGATTTTCAGGTCCATACTTGCTGCTGCTCCTCATGTTGAAATGATCAAACTTTGAACTATTACTGTACTCTACAGGCTTCACCGTAGCTGATGTTGTTGTCTTTGGTTCTGTCTCTGTTGTTTTCTCTCTATGGCGACGCCTTGATCGCTCTTTATGGATCTTTGGTTGGACAACCTCTCCCGAGGCATAGAACTCAGCATAGTCCTGCCGTTTAGATGATGACCGGTGTTGCTTGGATGATGACAAAGTCGGGTCCTTTATTACACTACTTGATCTTAGCTTCGAGGTCTTAGGCTCCGGGTAACTATGACTCGGTTTAGGAAGGTGGGCATGTCGGGATTCAGATATTGGTGCTGGGGCAGTATGCCTTTGGACTAAAGGTGGTTCTTGTTCATCTTCAGGCATTTTGAGCCTATCTTTTAATGGCCTTAGATTGGAGCTGGTTTTGAATCGGGTTGGGACTAGGTGGCTGTTTAAAAACTCGAGAGCGAGTTTGAAGAGATCGATAATGAGTTGACCAAATGATGGCCAACCAGGTTCTTCCTTAGTTGTTGTTGTCTCGAGGACAGGTCGAGAGAGTATCTCTTTGCCTGAATGCTCCTCTTCAAAGCTGGTTTCTGATCCCAGCTGCTGTAAAATAAAACAGAAACCATTGTTGTTTGTTTGTAACATATGGCTAATGAAAGGTGGAAAAGGCGCCAAAAAGAGACGAAATTGATATTTACCGTCTTTGAGGACAAAGAATGTCCAAAACCCTGCTGGAGCAAACAAGTAGCATAACCAACGAGAACAGCACCAACAACCAAGAGGATATCTGCACAAGAACGAAAGAGAAACACAAAAAATTTAAGCACGCAATGATCTTCGAGTAACAGAGTATGCAGAATGATCTATGGAAGAGGTGTTTTTGAATTGTTACCAGTTGGAGAGATTGAGCTATACTGATAGTCACAGTCTTCTTCACTGAGAGAGATTTGGCGAAGAGCCGCATTTCCTCTGTCGATGACCAACAACGAGCAGGTAGGCCGAACGTATACAACATCAAAATCGTTTGAGAACTTTGCATCCTCACTTGGTCCATCTCTATATCCAGCTACGTTAGATTTCCCCCCAGCTATTGTAGTAACACCTGTTAAAAAATATTCCTCACTCTTAGAATACAATTCTTCTCAGTTTGATTCAGAATGATCTATAAATTTTCCAACCACATACCTGAATCTCCTATCTTCCGAATGGCGAGATTCAAAGTATCAGCGACATAAACGTTCCCTTTATCATCCATTGTTACACCTCTGGGATGGTTAAAGCGAGCCTCGCTCGGTTTGCCATCTGCATGTCCTGTTTTTCCTTGAAACGATCCAGCCACCAATCTTCCCCTGCTGTCTGTCCACAAGCACACATAGATTATAAACAAAGTCATAAAAGCCTCCAACACTAGAAAAAAAATATGAGAAAAATCAAATGTTACATATGAAGCAAAATAGAAAACATAATGAGACAAGCTCAAGATCATCTGAAAATGACATTAGTATACATAATGATCAAGTGTCATTAGGACAGAGTGTATATGATTGTATAAACATAAACTGCAAACAATGAAACACATAAGCACTAAGTCATATATGGAGGCAATGGGAGAAGTTGTACACTGGGACAAGGGAGGAGTGATTTTCATGATGTTGCTATTAACTTCATCAACAGCATAAAGTTCTCCATCATCGGAAACTCGAATCTTGTAAGGAACAACACCAATTTCGTTTCCTTCAACAACAGTTTCGACCAAGTAACCATTCTCAAACTCAAGAACATTAGTATCTGCAGATAGACAAGAGTCATACAATATCAAAACCAGACGGAAAAATTTGAAACAAAAAGAGACAATACAAAATTGAGGAATCACCTGATTGGGATATTTTAGAGGATGATCCAGTAGTCCACTTCAGAACCCAGGACATGTGCTTAATCAACGAATCTTGATTCCATTTTCAAAATTGACATAAAACCCAGTAAATTCATAGCCATAAAATATCACAGAATTAGAAAGACTGAGCAGATAGATCAAAGCAACAAAATTCACTGATATTCAGAGATAATAAAATCAAGCAGTGAAGTTACCAGCAGGAGCAGCTTGAGCTTGAAATGGGAAGCTGTGAAGAGTAAAGACGATCCATAAAGTTAACAAAGTCGTTAAAGACCAACTCAAGCTTTCTACCAGTAGAATCTTAGATTCGCCCATCTCTCTTTCCTTTAGCTTCGAGTGTATATTATGTTCGAATCGAACCCTAGAGTCGATTCACATACTCCAACACAACAACTGATAGAATGAAACCAATTTGCAGATGACAACAGTTTTTTTCTTTCTTTTTGAAAGTTTATTACAACAAAGTATTTTCCTGAAAAGTTGTACTTATAAAAGTAAAATGAAAACCACACAATAAAGACCATTTACACAATTTTTAAGCTTTTTATTTTTCATATAAAAGTATTTTATTGGTTACTCGTCTTTTGTTGATAAAAAAAAAAAAGGTGTCTCGTCTTTAAATACTGTTTCACTTGAATCCAAAGAAATCTGATCCACTACTGGGCCTTTTAGAAAGCCCATAACTGAGCCTATTAAGGTTTTTACTTTGGATGCGCCCGCTACTGCGAAATGCTTTACCCACTACAAGTCCTGAAGAAAAGACAAAATAATTACCAACGTAAAAGCTGATCAGATCAGAAGCATTTCTACGATACGTCACATCGCACCGTTTCACTGTCTGTTTTTCTTTCATGAAAAAATAAATACAGTAAAACGAACGTGAACTCGCGAATAGAAAACCTATTTTGCACCCCAAAAAAAATCTATTTGTTTAAAACAAAAATGAAAGGAAAATATACACGGGAGCCCACTTACTAGGGTAGCTCATAGCTCTCAATTCTTTTTTGAAATTGAAATTCAATTGTCTCAGCATTTCTCCATTAACTCTTTTGTGAATTGTGACTCACATTCATATAACTCATTACTTATGAAGTTATGAGTATGCGTACCCGAGAAAAATTAGAATTATGTTATACTCAGGATTCTATATTTCTATGGAACTATATACCATTTAGAAGTTAAAACCCACCAAGACTAATTGTTAAAACCCACCAAGACTAATTGTTTAATTATCTTCTAAAGATGATGATTCAAACTTTGAACATCGCTATTTTGCATCCTTGATTTGCTTTCATCGATAAGACAGCTGTACTTGTTCAGTTGTTCACGTATTAAGTGAAAGCTAATATGCTGCTATTCAGCTGCCTATTGCGCAAATTGACAAATGATTTAATTTTTTTCTTAGATTATACTCCAATAGAATGAACCCACAAATTCTCTATGATTTAAAAACATTTATGAGCTAAGAGTAGTAAATCAATAAATAAAGAAAACGTTTTGAGAATGTGTGATGGTAAGGGGTCGACAATCTATTTCTACATATAAACTATCATATACGATTAGATGCACATAGAACTAAGACTCCATTTTGTATCCACCCAATATATAAGTTTCATTCCTTAATACTCACAAATTAAAAGTTCGAATTCTAAATCCACACAGATTTAATAGTTCGAAGCTTAATTACCCATAATCTCTGGTTTTCATTGGTTTAGTGATAACCAAAAACTAATTAACCACTTAACTTCTACAGTTAACCAATTTTAATCTGATTATAACCCGATTTCATCTAAACTAAACTAAAATTACCCTATTTCAAACTCCTAACCAAAAATCTCTAAATCAGAATCTTCAAATCCCTAAATCGAAAAAAACCCCAAATCTCTTTCGAACCCTAGAAACTCAGAAACTGAAAATCAAAGCAACTTTATCCATAAATTGTTCATCCATAAGCTACAATTGCTCATCCTCAATCTCGAAGTTCAAGCTACAAAATTACCCAGAAATCGATTCTCAATTGTGAAATCGAGCTTCTGGAATGTGATATCGACCTTATACCTGTGAAATTTAAACAAGAAGAGAGAATTTTACACTCGATTTTCGAATTTAGGGATTTAGGTTCTTCAATTTTAAGTTACCATTAGAAGATTTGGAGATTTATATTGGAGTCGGGTTTTCAGATGGAGTCGGGTATTAGGAGATGTCTGGTTTAGGGTTACTCGGGTTAGTATCGTTTTCATATCAGGTTTCGTTGGAAAACTAATGAAAACCGAAAATATGTGGATTTGAAATTTGAACTTTCAATCTGTGGGTATTAAGGAATGAAACTTATATATTAGGTGGATACAAAATAGATTCTTAGTTCTGTGTATATCTGATCGTATATGCATAGTTCGCGTGTGGAAATAGATCGTCGACCGGATGGTAAGACTCGTTCGTAGACTCCACTCATACTGGATGGACTGATGTACGCGTACGTAGACAACAACAACTTCCTAGTAGGTTTCACTTTTAAAAATAATACTACGTCCGTAACTGTCTGATTTTGCGTTCTGTCTGATTTACTACTAAAAAATGTCATAAATCTCTTTTATCTTTATTCCCTTAAATACCGAAAACACCCCCATCTTTTTCGACGTTTCCGTTGCGTTAAGCGGCAATGTCGGTGTAAATATCTCCTCGCCACGAGGGTGTTTTAGGTAATTAACAAGTCCTTTTGAACTTCCCTAGGCATGCTCTGTCATTTATTACTCTCTTCATCTCCTTCTTTCACTTTTCCTCTTTCCTCGTTTCTCATTCTCGAGCTCCGGGTTTGTCTTGAAAGTACCATGAACGATTCTGTATCTTTCTTTTGTTTCCCATAAGATTTTTCCGGGAGACTGTTTTTTCCTAAATCAGGTTTGTTAATCAACTTCATTTGCTATCTTTTGTTTCTTCTGAATGATTTCTTTTCCTTTTTTTTTTTAACTCTCACTTTCAATCAATAAATATATCATTGTGACTTGTAAGGCTTCTAATAATCCCATCGTTGAAAAACTCTTAACAATACTGTAATGGTTAAGTATACGCATCAGCTTGCATATTAATCTGTTTTTTTCTTAAGAGTTTTTCTTTCTTATATCAGTTCTGTGTTTCTTATCCTTATTCTGATTCGCAATTTCATATGATTGATTTGATTTGCAGGGTTTAAGCAGAGGTTGGATTGTCATTTCGCCAGCTGGTTTCTTCAGATTTACTCTACAATGAAGTGAGAACAACGACATAGATCATAGAAACACACTGAGAGAGACAGAGAGAGATAGACCTTGGAACTTTGGAAGGTACATACAATCTTTGACATTTACAGTTCGGTTTTTAATGAACTTTGTTTCTAAAACTGTATGAATCCCTGAGCACCATTTTGATTTAAACCCTCCTCTTGACTCCATTTCTATGTTTCGTAACACTCTTCACCATAACTCTTCACACTAGCTTTCCTTGCGTCTGTGTGATTTTAGGGTCTAAACTCTAGTGAAAAAGAGAATATATGACTGTTTTGCGCGTAGCTTGTGACTGTACTAAATGTTAGGTAGGCTTATGTTAGACTTTGAAGCTGTCTTACTTTATTCAAATGAGTGGAATCAAATGACCATTCAGGAGAATCATATACAAAGAGACATGTGTATGTTTATGTGTGGGACTCTTTTCATTCTTGGATTTTAGTTTAAACTGATTTAGTTTGTTGCAATTATAACCTTCGGAATACTCTAATCCTTTTATCAGTCTCCCATAATTTATAACTCATGAACAACTTTGAGAATCTATACGTATTAAACTCATCAGTTCTTTTTGTATTCTCTTTTGCACTTTTTTTATTGACTGTTTCTTTTCAGAAAAAAGTTAATAAGAAATAAGAACGTGGGGTGTTGAATTATTTGCATGTGTCATGTGTTCTGCAGATAACCCATTTGGGTGCAATTTTATTATATGTTTTCTTTTTCTGATTTTTGTTTGATTCTATAGCAGCATTTTTTGACTAAATAGCCCCCCATACATATATAGCAAAAGGTTTCAGAACATTAATAAGAAAGAAAAAAAAAGTAGATCGGTTCATGTAAAGAAATGGTACTAACACACACAAGTTGTTTATTCTTCTTCCTTGGACATTTCTTAATTGTTTATTCCTTATATAGAAAAACATTTTTATTTTTATATGAACCACAATGTCCCCACAACTTTGGATGAATCTTTAAGCTGTATCCATTAGATAATCTAGGCATGTATCTCTCCCTCTCTCTTTCTCGCTGTATATATATCTTCGTAAATGTATATACATAGTTCTCTCCTTTGTGTGAACCATTAAAGCTCTTCTCTGTTCTTCATCTTTTTTTTACTGCTAACCAAAGAAGTTTTACAAAGTGAAGCTCCATTAATGGTCCTAAATCCAAAGTTTGCTTTTCCTTTTTTCTTTTTGCTCGATATAGACAGTTATAACTTATAAGTCCCCCTTCTTCACTTTTGTTGTCACCTTACTAAAGCATTGTTGATGATTCTGCAGATGGAGACTGTGAAACCATTAGATGTTGCTTCAGGAAAAGGAAAACTCAGACGCACGTTTGCCAAAGTTCTCAACATAAAAAAGCTAACCGGTGTTGTTCTAGAAACCGATAAGGTTGAGAGAATGAAGAAGAGCCAAGAAAAGGTAAAGTTGGATAAAGATTTAGTGAAGAATGCTGCAAATCTGTCTGAGTCATTTGACAAGCTCGAGGAAGAGTATGAGAAACGGCTGGCCATGAAAGCTCTTCTTGCAAAGCTGTTTGCTACGGTTTCTGCAATAAAATCAGGTTATGCACAGTTGCAGCATGCTCAGTCTCCGTATGATCCAAATGGGATTCAGAAAGCAGACAACTTGGTAGTAACAGAGCTGAAGACATTGTCGGAGCTGAAACAGAGTTTCTTGAAGAAACAGTTAGATCCTAATCCTGATAGAACTCTTGTTCTTGCGGAAATTCAAGAACTAAGAAGCTTGTTAAAGACTTATGAGATCATGGGGAAGAAGCTGGAGTGTCAGTTAAAGCTTAAAGACTCTGAGATCATATTTCTTAAAGAGAAGTTTGAAGAATCCATTAATCAGAACAAGCTAATGGAGAAGAGACTAAACCAAAGCGGCCAACTTTGCAATCCACTGGGTCATAATCTTCATCTATCGGCGCTAAATCCGACCCATTTCGTTACTTATCTACACCACACCGTCAAGTCAATCCGAGGATTCGTTAAATTGATGGTTGAGCAGATGAAACTCGCGGCTTGGGACATCGATATGGCAGCTGATACAATACAGCCTCAAGTATTCTATTACAAGCAAGATCATAAGTGTTTCGCTTTCGAGCATTTCGTTTGCAAGGTTATGTTTGAAGCGTTTCATCTACCTTACTTCTCAAGCGAATCATCATCAGCTAACAAGAAGAAGAGCAAAGAAGATAAAGAGATGTTCTTTGAGAGATTTACAGAGCTTAGATCGATGAAAACGAAAGAGTATTTAGCGTCACGGCCTAAATCAAGATTTTCGAAGTTTTGCAGAGCTAAGTATTTACAGCTCATACATCCAAAAATGGAGCAAGCTTTCTTCGGACATTTACATCTAAGAAACCAAATCTCTGCAAGTGAGTTTCCTGAGACGAGCTTATGCTCTGCGTTTCTCGAAATGGCGAAACGTGTTTGGCTCTTACATTGCCTTGCTTTCTCCTTGGACACTGAAGCTTCGACCTTTCAAGTTTCTAAAGCTTGTAGATTCTCTGAAGTTTACATGAAGAGTGTAACGGAAGATGCATTCCTCTCTCCGCCGGAGGATGATGAAAAAAGTTCGCCGGAATCTGAGGTGGGAGTTGCGTTTACGGTGGTCCCTGGGTTTAGAATTGGCAAAACTTTATTACAATGTGAGGTCTACCTCACGCGTTCATGTCAACGCCGTCAGATCAGTTAGATTACGGTGGATATATCACGGCGATGACGTCACAAGGGTATTAGGGTAATTTAGGTGGTGGGGGACTTTTTGGGGTAGGAAATCAAATGAGGATAAAATTTGCTGACCGTTGGATTAAGGGAAGAGGCAAAATATGTGCATGTTTGAGATTATGGTTTTTGTTTTTTCTTTGTCAATATTAGAGCAGAGATAGCAGAAGCATCTCTTAGCTGTTCTCCATCAATTATTAGTAGCTATCGTCACTACCTTCTATCATATGTAAATTATTCGTAATAATTTCTTTAATATTAATTATGATTGCTATGTTCAATAACTACATAATGTTGTAGTCGAGATGATATGATTTCTAATTTTCTATTACTGCTTCAAAAGAGAATGTAAATGATTAAAGAACGTAATTTTGTATTAGTGGAATGGAGATATTTTCTAAAAGGGGTTTGAAGTGCGGACTTTTATTTTTTCCCTTGTTCGATTCTGTGACCAATCCCTCTACTTAATTATTTTGACGACCGACCAAATATATCAGATAATACTTTGATGGGCCCATTATATTTTGAGGGAAGCGGTGGAGAGAGTGATGGAACACTGTAGAGAGTTCCACAGGGCGAAGTGGGCGATAACGGAGAGAGACGTGATCGGAGTTTTGGCTGCTCCTTGGTCCTCGGCTCTTGAACGGTCACTCCATTGGGTTGGTGGTTGGCGACCAACCACCTTGTTTCATCTGGTTTACACTGAATCGAGTATTTTATTTGAGTCTCGTATCGTTGATATACTCCGTGGTTTTCGAACCGGTGATCTCAGCGATCTCTCTCCTTCTCAGTTCAGGTTATATGAAACCCTTAGCTACTTTGTTTACTAATAACACAACTCGTAGTCTCTAATGATTTTGTATCTAATTTATGAAAAATATATCTTGAACTTTTTATTTGATTTAGTTATTATCGTGGTCGTGTCGTCGTGTCATAGACTGTTTACCAAAACATCTACATGTTTACACATACAGCTATAGAGAACAAATAGATTAGTTCTGAACATATGTGGTTGATTATTTTCTTACCGGAAGTGTACATATCTTTTAGAAAATGCTATAAACATTTTGAGAGAGAAGATAAAAACACATTTTGTTGATGATAATTAAAAGATTTGGTCATTTTGGAAGTTGAAATAGTTTTTTTTTGTTTTTGTTTTTTTGTTGTTGTTGCAAAAACTGTTAATTGTTTGATTTTGTTATTTCATTTATTTCAACGTGTAAGCATATATATGGACTAACTAAATACATTTTGATTATTTAACATTTAATATTAGGATTAAATTTGTCAAAGGCAGGACGGTGAGCGAGTTACAATGTGAGACGGTGAAGGAAGAGAACGCAATAACGGAAGAGTTATCGGAGTGGCAAGACGATGCGAGCGAGCTCGTCATGGGAACATCATCGGATCTCGACCAGAGGATCGGACGGCTAGCTGAGATCGTTCATAGAGCCGATGATCTACGGCTGAGAACTATCATAGGTGTAGTGGAGCTTCTTAGTCCTCTCCAGAAAGCGGAGTTTCTAATTGCTGCGGTTGAGCTTCGTACCGGTGTTTCTGGTTGGGGGACTAGCCACGACCGTCGTCGGAGTGCCGACGTCTAAACCTTATTAAAACGGTTCAAAAGCTAATGAGAATCGAGAAAGTTTTATTAGTTTTTAGATGTTAATGTTATGTTTTTGCCATGTTTTTGGCTATCCAAATCGAGTTGGTTTTTACATGGTTATGAAATATTTAAAAACTCCTATCTTTTCTCTCCGGTTGCAATAAAGATCGAAGTATGTGTCGTGCTTGCTAATTTACCCTTTTTTAAGTTGGATTTCTGTGTATTTGATTTTTTTAATGAACTCATTATAAATCGGACATGATTGGGGCTTTTGTTATTTTGTTGAAAAAAAATAATAGATACAGAGAATCAGGGACATGGGTAATTGTTGGTTTCTGTAGACCAAGTGGATAAAAAAAAAAGAGTTGGCAAAAAAAAAGAGACATGAAGTGAACGTGGCATTGTCATGTCTCTTGAAGACATGCACGAGGACACTTGGTATCGTACGCGTCCTCCTATCACGGCTTCGATTCCTAACATTTTGTTTGGTTTGGTTTTAAGATTCCTTGCAAGTAAACTGAAGATGACATGACAATTTTCTTCTTATATTACAATTGGCTGCCCTATGTGTGATGTTATTTTTCTTTTTCTTTCATTAGATAGTTATTTTATGAAACTTTGAACTTAGAAACTTATAATGTTTGGTAACAAAAATAAATTCACAAGATAAATTGAACTTAGAAACTTATAATGTTTAGTAACAAAAATAAATTCACAAGATAAATTGAAGGAAAAACTATTATTGGATTTTTTTAAAACTTTACTCGCTAACAGATTAAAAACAGTCTGTTATTTTCAAGCTATCTTTTCTTTATACAAACAATGTTTTCGTTGATAGCTTTAAAGTTTAAAAAATCAACAATCTGATACCATTATACCAATCAAACATAATGATTACCAAGTTACAATACGGCTTCAAAAGCCCAAAACAGCCCAATGAAAGAGGAGACACAAAGCTTTTGGCCCGAGAACCAACGTTGAAACTTGAGTAATTCATTTACGTTTATACCCCTTATGCCGACATCATTTTACCGATTAGTCTTCTGCTTCAAAATGGCGGGAACGTGAGCTGAACCCTAATCACCTTTTTCTTCTCGAATTCCACAAATGGCTTTATGATTATAGTAGTCTCCTTCGTTTCCCAGCCTTCTCTTCATATTCTCAATCGATCCAGTCTCTTTTTCCGAGAGCGAAGACAGTATCTCTACTTTCCCTGTTACATTTGGAGAGCAACGGCGAAGAAGATTTCATCGGAGACGACAATGCCGATTGTAGCTGAGTACGCGAAGTCGAATCGATCGTCGTGCAAGTCATGTTCGAAGACGATAGCGGTGAAATCGCTTAGGCTAGGGTTGATTAGCAAGGGACATGGCGGGTTCGACATGACGAGATGGCACCATTTCGATTGTTTTCCTACCGATTCAGAGACGATTGCTTCCGTTGATGATATTCAAGGATTATCCGCTTTAGAGGTTAGGGTTTCTCAGTGCCTAGCTTACATTTGTGTATTTTTTTTTCTGGGGATTCGTCACTGGGCAAGTTGTTCAGAAATTCATTTTTCATAGTCGTGTATGAACTAGTCTAAATTTTAAACTTACTTCTGTTGTTTGTGTTGATGCATGTGCTTGGTCACAGAAAGATGATCAGGACGCTTTGGCGAAATTGGTGGAACGATGTGGCGAGCCTGCAAAAGAAGTAAGATACGTCAGTCTCACTTGCTCATATAGAATGTAGAATATAGGCTGAAAGTAATTTTCTTAACTGCTTAGCAGCTCGATGAGAAGGAAAAGGAGGTAAAAGAGCCAGCATCTAATGAAATAAGTGGGAAGAAGATTAAGGAGACGAAAGGTTCTTCTGCTTCTTCAATAGTTATTGCTGAGTATGCGAAATCAAGCAGATCATCATGCAAGAAGTGCTCTCAGACTATCGCATCAAAGGAACTGAGATTGGGACTGGTGACCAGAGACCCCCGGGGATTTGATAGGACAAACTGGCATCACTTGGGTTGTTTTCCGGTCGACACGGATCTAATTGATTCTGTTGAGGACATTGGTGGATTTTCATCACTGGAGGTTAGTCTGTATTTTCATATTAGGAAAATTTTCAGTTCAGGGGAGAGAGCTTCTGGATGATTGTGTATGCCCTCTGGTAATTAGGATCATAGTTTTGAAGCCTGTAATGCTATTTCGAATATTGATGTAGGTATTTATTAAAAGTATTGTTACATTGCTTCTCAAATATACCAGTGGCAACCTCATAGTTGTATGTGTCATGTTGAATAAACATCCATATCCTTTTCTGTGCTGACATATCTTTTATATTTGATTCATTTGTTACGCTTGACAGAATGTTGACCAGGATGCATTAGAGGGATTGGTCCAACAATGCGAGGAAAAGACTTTGGTAGATGTACGAGCAAAACCTTTGTCATAATACTTCTTTTCTTTGACAAAAGCATTCTGTTTTAAATTGTTTTCATGTCTAAACCGGAAAATAGGTAATATAGTCTGTTTCAGCAAATGTAGAGAACTTTAACACTCTTGGCTTCTCCAAACTAACTTCTTCTTTCATTTCCCGGCGGGGTTTCAGAAGATGGATGAAGATAATGATGAATCTGGAACTGATAATGAACTGGCAGAGGAGACGAACAAAGGAAGTCATTCTCAGGTTGCAAAATTGGTGGAACAATGTGGCGAGCCTGCTAAAGAAGTAAGTTCTGGAATGACAATCTTCTTTTGTGCGAGGAAAAAATGATAGTTTTATATGCCTACGTCAGTCTCATTTTCACATCTAGATGTAGATTGTTGACTGAAGTTCTTTCCTTAACTGCTTGTATCGGTTAAAATAAAGCAGCTCGATGAGGAGGAAGAGATTAAAAAGCCTGCATCAGATGAAACAAATGGGCAGAAGATGAAGGAGACAACAGGTTCTTCTGCTTCTTCAAAAGTTATTGTTGAGTATGCAAAATCTAGCAGATCAGCATGCAAGAAGTGCTCTCAGACTATCGCTTCAAAGGAACTGAGATTGGGGCTGGTAACCAGAGACCCCCGGGGATTTGATAGGACAAAATGGCATCATTTAGGTTGTTTCCCAGTCGACTCAGATCCTATCAATTCTGTAAAGGACATTGATGGATATTCATTACTACAGGTTAGTCTATGTTTACAGATTAGGATTTTCCAGTTCAGGGGATAGAGCTCCTGGATGATTGCATATGTCTTCTGGTAACTGGAATCATAAAACGAAACAGACAATGCTTTTTTTCAATATAGTTGTGGGTATCTATTAAAAGTTTGTCACGGTGATTGTCAAATATACCTATGGCATGACATCGTTGTCAGTGTTATGTTGAATAAATACCCAAATATATAACTATCCTTATTTGTGCTGACACATTTTTTTTTATATTTGATTCATTTGTTATAATGAATAGAGTGGTGATCAGGATGCAATAAAGGAATTGGTCCAACAATGCAAAAAGAAGACTTTGGTAGATTTGCTAGCAAAACCGTTTCATAATATTTCACCAAACTTTACTAATCTATGCCTCTACAAACTAACTTCTTACTTCATTTTTCTGGCTGTCTTGCAGAAGATGGATGAAAATAATGATGAATCTGGAGCTGATAACCGGCTAACGGAGGAGACAAACAAAAGAAAACATTCTCAGGTTATTACATAGCATTACCCATGTGTTTTAATATAATTTTGTAAAATTGGAATTTTCATTAACCTGTAACTTATTGTTTCTTATGAAGGTTGGGGAGATGGTGGAAGAAGATGAACTGCAAACCAACAAAAACCAACAGACTACTAGAAAGCCTAAGGTTTACAAACAGTGTGATGTATTGAATTCCTGCTAATGGTAGCCAGTCTCTTCCTAGATATTCTCCTAACTGATTTTAAGATATTGTGTTATGCAGATGAACATCAGTGAGTCGACTTCTCAGGTCGAAGTTGAAACAGAAATCTATCTTTCAGCTTCTAATGTACAGGTCAAGTACAGGGTAGGCACTCTTAGTGTTTATTAGAATAACAGCGTGTATTTCTGTGTTAACTTTGTATTATTCTATGCGAGTTTGCAGCTTCGGCATATGTATTTGTTTTTTAATCATTTTGTCTCTGGCTGCTAATATCCTTTTTTCAGGATGCCAGTCTATTACCAAAGTGGAAAGCTTTCGAGACAGTCATATTCCTTGAGCGGGTCAGAATCATCTTCTGATATGATGTTGCTTCTCAAATGTATGGCAATGTTTTATGTTTTAACAGTAAATTCCTTTGTTGCACTTTAACAGGATGCTGGTCTTAACGATTCAGAGAAAATAGCTGCATTTGATTTTGATGGATGCCTTGCAAAAACATCTGTGAAAATGTAAGAAGCACATTTTCCTGTACTTCTCTGTTTCCAATCTCTTACACTGGTTATTTATGATTTCTGGACCTGTAGTTTGTCATCTTCAGTGATTACGTTTTGCAGGAAGGCAATCACACATTGCTTTCATACTTATCACAGAGCACCTTTAGTAAATTTGGGTGGCTCATTAGTTTTTTTAAAAATCTTTGTTTTGAATATAGTTGTGGTATTAAGAATGTCTTAATGATCATATTCTTTTCGTTTTCCATTTTCTCAGAGTTGGTGCAGATGCATGGTCTCTTATGTATCCTTCCATTCCTGAGAAACTGCAAAGTCTGTATAGTCAAGGCTATAAACTGGTAACTTATTTTTATTTTGAATTCCATCTAAGTCCATGTTACTTGATTGTCTCACTCAGTTTGTTAATTTTAAATGTTCATCAGGTCATTTTCACAAATGAATCCAACATTGATCGATGGAAGAACAAAAGACAAGCTGCTGTGGACTCTAAAATTGGACGCCTCAACAGTTTTATCAAGCGCGTGGAGGTCCCCATTCAGGTGAAGTGCTTTAGTTTTCCATAATTAAGAACTTTATTTTATCTATGCAAGAACACTGCTTCCAAAAATCCGAGTTATTATTTTATGTAATCAAAGCCCTATTTGAAGTTAATACATGTGGATTCATGATTTGTTCTGGCGTATTAATAAAATCACTGGCATAATATTGGTGCGTCCTTGCAAGTTATTATTAGCTAACTTTTTAACTTCTCAAAGTTTCAAAAGTGCCAATTCCCTGACATGTTGTTTATACTCTCTGAAGATTATAAATGGTTTTGTTTTCTGCAAACAGGTGTTTATAGCCTGCGGAGTTGCAAGTTCTGGTGGTAAAGACGACCTTTACCGGAAACCCAAGGCTGGAATGTGGCAACTCATGAAGAAGCATTTCAATTCTGGAATTGCAATTGATATGGATAAGTAAGCTTTCTACCAGCCTGCTCTTTAAAAACTTGGATTTATCTGAAACTTCTAACAAAGCTGGAAGATTACTTACATTTATCCACCACCCTTCCTAATTAAACTTTATCCATTTGTGTTCACACTAGCACTTTGCTTTGGTTGATACTGACTTCTGTGCTTATCAGATCTTTCTACGTTGGGGATGCAGCTGGAAGAAAAGGCGATCACAGCGATGCTGACATAAAATTTGCGCAGGTAGCTAAAAACATCAGACATTTCAGTCAATACCCATATCTTTCTTTAAGTCACCCATGATAATTTGCTCGACTTTCCTCATAGACAGCTACTTTCTTTGGTTGCAGGCGAGTGGGCTAAAGTTTTATACCCCGGAGGAGTACTTTATCTCGTCGGAGTAATCTCTAGGGACTTAGCTGTATCAGTCGTGTGCCTTGTGTTTGCAACTTGTTTTGTCGGCACCAATGCTTTTTGTGACCAAACTATGAATATGTTGAATAGAGATTTAGCTGGATCAGTCGTGTGCCTTGTGTTTGCAACTTGTTTTGTCGGCACCAATGCTTTTTGTGACCAAACTATGAATATGTTGTATTCAACAACACTCTCTTCTATAAAACAGCTATTTCAGCTCATCAGCTTACCAGCTTTCATCAGCTTACCAGCTTTCATCAGCTTATCAGCTTTACAGAGCTTACGGAACCAGAAAAGAAACTCATTTGAACTAGCAGTGATATAGAAGCAGCATAACAAACCGTTGACAACAAAAAATGGTTCAATATCCGACTCATTTACATACATGAGGTTGAGAAGTAGTAGAATAATCTCTTCTGATGCTTATAACATACATCAAATATTTCACTCATCATAATAGACTTGGACCTGAACTGGTAAATCACTCCTTTTGACCAATCTCACCTTCCAAAATGGCGTGTCTTGTCAGAACAATCTCTTTGACAAGGTTTCTGTAAACAAAGGGTCTAACAGCAGCACGGAGAAACAGCTCAGGTGGGATTCTACTCTTCTTTATCTTCTTCATCCACCTTCCATATCCTACCGTCTTCCACTCTTCTGGCTTCACTTTTGCTTTCTTACCTCTCATTTCCAACTCATCTCCTTCAATCTCTTCCTTTTCTCTTTCCTCCATTGCCTTTAACTGCTTCTCATAAAACTTATCTGACACCACCATACTCATCTCCGCTAGCTTCTCCATCCTCTCTGCGTTGCTTGTCGCTTTCTTGAATTGCTCTTCCCAATAACTCTCTTCATCTTCCGGATCCGACTCTTCTATTTCACCTTCCAAACTGTCTTCTTCCACGTTTCCCTCCACATCCACAACCATGTTATCATCATCATCTTCTTCCTCCACCCCACTATAATCATCAGCGTTGTCAGCTTCATCTTCAATCCATTCTGAGAATTCAGCCTTCTCTGAATTTCCACTAATGTTCATCTCATTCTCATTTTCATCTGGAGCATCACATCCTAGCTCCATCTCCTCCAGCTTTGCTTTCCACTCTTTTGTATACGGATGCAACAGTTCCATCGGGTGGTTTCCGAGCAAGAACTTCAACACTTTCGACTTCTTTTCATCACTCGACTTCGCATAAGCATTCACCACATCATCCACAAAAGCTGTCTGCCTCACCTTCAACATCTTACACAACCCTCCGTAATAAGTACTAAACTCCACTCTTCCTTCATCATCCTCCACTTCGCAAACGAATCCAGATTCCGTTACCGGGTTTAGATAAGGAATGAGCGAGTTAAAGAAATCTTCTTGAGGCTCAAACCTGCACTGAAACACAGGCTTCTTCACATACACAATATCAGGTCTAAACCAAGCCGCACATTGACATATCAAAGACCGAGATTTATTCCCCAATCTCCCCATCAAATTCCATTTGTCCAGCCTCTGCTTCTTATCAGCTTCCACAACCACTTCGCTAACCAACGTCCACTGCTCCCACGGCAACTCACTGAGTCTCCATTTCGGATGCCTAACAAAAACCCAGAAATACCTCAAACCAACATTCGAATCCAACTCCTGAACCCTTTTCTGAAAAGCTATATTCATCTCATGCTGCTCAATCTTCTCAAACTCTTCATGATTCTCCACTTCACCAATCATAGTAACACACTCATCAGAGATAGTACCACGAACCGGGTCACCAACCACAACACCACGCCACGAGTAAGGTCCAAACTCTCCGTACTTAAACCAATCATAAGGATGACGTAATCTCGGGTCATCCTTATCCATAAACCGAACCATCCTATCGTAACCAAGCCCTATCATCTCAAGCTCTTCTTCTGTGAACTTATCCGGATGGCTACTGAGAATGTTGCTTCGACTCTTGTCAGGGTTATTATACAATCTGTAAAACAAAGATTCAGCTAGCTTCTTCGACTTTTCACGAGCATTCCGCTTCACCTGCTTCCTCATATCAGAATCTCCTTCTATCCTCCCACCAGATGAACCTCCAAGCTTCTTCTTGCTCCTCCCCGCCATAGCTCGCACGTCTCGCAAAAATCCACCATCTTTTCTGAGCAAAAGCTCGGAGCTTTCGACCCTGAACGTATAATTCCTCTCGCTAATAACCGGTAAAACCGAAACGATCCTCCGTGCGCCGGAATTGAGTGGAGATTTACGAAAGGTGAAGCTAGGGTTTAGGGTTTTAGAAAAGGATAAATCTTGACCCAGCATTTCTTCTCCAGAGCTTAGAGATGATTAGAGATAGACAGTAATAATATAAGCCCAACGATACGACAGCGTTTTGCCGCTAAGACTCAACGAGACATTCGTAAGCAAAACCAATTTAAAATCTCGTCTTTTTTTTTTTTTGTGTTCAATAGATTTGCGATGGCGAAGCGGATTCACCTGACGGAACTGGGCTGCATCGCGTGTGAGGAACTTAGCGAGCTCGGTGCAGGTAAAGAAGGGTGGCTCGTGAACAATCCAAACCTTATATGCGCACTCGATTCCCACTCTTTAGCCCTAGCCAATCGTTATCTCATATTGATTGTGAATTGGGGTGATCCTGATGCGCCTCGGGTCAAGATCAGACCTGATCTATCTCCGATTGAGGCTGAGTCGATTACGGCGATCGAATGGTTAGTGTTTGATGATATCAGAGTCGTCGCTGCAGGGACTTCCTGTGGGTATCTCCTGGTTTATTCTATTACCGGTTATCTGATTCATAAACAGGTAAAATTTGAAAAAAAATTCGGTCTCCATTACTAATTTCTCGATTTTGAAACTGATGTTTGCTTAAAGTGCGGAAACATTGGTTTTAAGGACAATGTTGTCTCAAAACATTGTGGCAGTTCTTTGGTTGGGTACTTTAGTTTACTTTAAAGTGATTTTATGGATGAATTACTTATTACTTTTGTATGTATTTACAGATGGTGCATCCAAGCCGTATCTTGAAACTAAGAGTAAGAGGAACTAAGAAAGATTTGATCCAAGAGACATCCTCTGAGGAGATCTGCATTGTTATGCCTGGTATCATTGGTCGCTTTGATGGCTCCAATATTCAGGTATTGTTGAAAAACATTCTGACAAAGGAGAATTATTTGAGATATTGTGTTCAATTTTCTCTCCAAACTTTGCTAAGTTCTGAGGATTTTTTTTTTATTTTGTCTTCATAATTGTAGAGTATGCTTCAGAAATGGTTTCAAGAGAAAAATTCTAATTTTTGGGACCAAAAGAGTAGAAAGGAAGATCCAGAAGATAGTGGTAGTTTGTACCAACGACTACCGTATCAGATATGGAATGTCAACAAGAATGGTGTGTGCGTTGATGCTACTGTCACTGGCGTAATGCCTCCTCCGTTACTTGAACTTCAGGTGACTACTGATGTCTATTTGATTGTTTCAAACTAGGAAAATAAGAGAACTCTCTGCGGTTTTTCGTAAAGCATAATCTTGATTTATGTTATGTTTCTGCTGTTGTAAAAAAGAAGCAAAAGATTACAGAGACATTTTTGGAGTTTACTCTGGTTTATAAATCTGGCTGATTTTATTCTTTGACAGTCAAGTCAACGTTATTATTGTGCAGTGACCATTGGAGAGGATGCTGTAATCTCAGCTTACAGGTTGGTAATATCTTCAGTGATGTTTTCTATATGTTGCTTTCATGGTGTTCTTTTGTTGATCAAAGAAACCTTTTTATGATCACTTTTGTTAATTAGAGTTTTTTATGTTATGCTTCTTTGAAAGGCTCTCAGAAGATAGAGGTAGATCACTTGTTGGAGCTATTCTATCAAAGGTTGTGCCTGCAGCTGCTTCAACCATAGCGTCTTTTTCTAAACTGATCTGGAGAAGTAATGATCAATCACCAAAACGAAAGCCAGAAGCCAAGACTCAGTCATTCGCTCGAGGTATATTTTCATGCATCTCTTATCACTTCACAAGAATATATCACGTTATTGCTTAACCCTTGTCAAAATGTTGGTGCAGCATCATCCTTGACATGTATAAAGGACTACCCAAGGAAAGGTGAGAAGCTCACTTTATCCCCGAGTGGGACATTAGCTGCGATAACAGATTCTCTTGGTCGAATTCTTCTGTTAGACACTCAAGCTCTCGTGGTTGTTCGACTTTGGAAGGTTTGTTTTTAAGATCCTTAATACTTCTTCGCTTAAACTCTCACTCCATTTTCATTTTAAAATCAAACTTTATTTGTTAGGGTTATCGTGATGCAAGCTGCGTGTTCATGGAGATGTTAGCCAAAAAAGATAAAGGAAAATCGATAATTCACACAGAACCGGTGAAAAGCGATTATTGTCTATGCTTAGCGATTCCTGCGCCACGAAAAGGCATCATCGAGGTAATATTGTTTTCTCTCAACAACATTATCATTGTTTCGATTATATGCTTGGTAGATTTATTAGCTCCAAATTGAAAACAGGTGTGGCAGATGAGAACGGGGCCGCGTCTTCTAACTATTCAATGTGCGAAAGGTAGCAAATTGTTGCAGCCTGCGTATAGGTTTGGATCAAATTCTTCATCGTCTCCTTACATACCTCTTGAAGTCTTCTTACTAAATGGAGATTCCGGCCAAGTCTCTATGCTCAACCGATCTCTCTCTTAAATTATCATCTTATCTAATTTTTTTTCATATATAACAGCTTTCTTCATATTTTTCTCAAACCTTTTGTCTATAGCTAAGCCAAGTCTCTGATTGATTATAAGAGAAATTGATGTTTTCTAATCAAGAACAAGAACTTTGCAGTGATTCTTACTTCTTAGTAAGTAGTAGTCTGTGTTTATGGTTTTTTTTCTTCTTTGTTCTTTTGATGGTTGGATTTGATCATATGATTGTAACTAGATACGGTCTATTGCTTTGCTTCAAAGATTCAACAAATAATTATTCTTTTATATTCTACGTTTTGTGATTGATTTCCTACAAAGTTACTTCTCTACTGAAAGAAATATAATGTGCATTGCAAAACTAGTATAATCGGGGATAAAGGAATGGTAAAGGGACGAAAAAAGATTAAATGGAATAGTAAAGAGAAAAATTTATGTGATAGAAATGCTTATAAGTTCCGCATACAAAATCTTACCATGATTTCAAACCTATTGTACCATAATAGCATAACTATAATTGATACGCTAATCGACATTTTCATAAACGAAAATATAATATGCTTGATCATCTAGAAATAACGTACCCTTCAAATAGGATATTTTATTTCTGTACTTTTTGATAAATAAAGAAAAAGTAAAATGATTAATCCACTTGTATATTAAAAATAAAAAAAATTAATGCAACTATTCTCGAAGCTATCCTTTTAATATTATAAGGAATGTCAGTGTGAATGATCCCAAGAAATAATCAAATTAAATCCAAGTACAAAAACATAGGTAAATGTAAGATTTTTGTTATGTTGGAAGCATCTTAAGTTAAACTAATATTAATTTAATCATTGATTAAGATAGCTTCTTTAAAATCAGTTTGGATAAACCAAACAGAGACCAAACAAAATTTTCAGTCGTACGATACGATCATGACTTCTTCTTCTTCTCTTCCTCCAGTCATTTTCTTCACCATCTTCTTCGTCGCCCACCACTCTCTCTCCGCCGTCGCCGATCTCCACCAAACAAGATCGCGTTTCAAACCTCCTCATTTCTCTCCTCTCTTCTTTTCTTCCCTTCCCCAAAACGTCACAACGTCTCCTACTCGTTACTTCGAGGTCAATAAACCTCCCGTCCCCGATCTTCCGACAGCTCAACCACCGTGCTCGTATCGAATTCTCCACCATGACTTTGGCTACACTTACGCTAAACCACCGGTTCTCGCCAATTACACACTTCCCTCTCACTGCTCGTCTCGAGAATTCTCCAAAATCGTCCTCGAATTTCAATCCACTAGCAAAGGAAGACAATTCGATCGGATATTCGGTGTTTGGCTTGACGGCGTTGAGCTTCTCCGGAGCTGTACCGCGGAGCCTAGAGCTAACGGAATTGTTTGGTCAGTTGAGAAAGATGTGACTAAGTATCACTCTATGCTCGTCAAAAACGAGACTCAGATTCTTGCTGTTTATCTCGGTAATCTTATAGATAAAATCTATACTGGTGTTTACCATGTTGATGTCATCTTCCATTTCTATCCATTCCAAAGGAGGAGTCTTCGAGATTCTTCTGGTTACAGCTCTGCTCAAGCTGATATGATTCTGCCGATTTCGAGAAGTCTTCCGTTAAACGATGGCTTGTGGTTTGAAATTGTGAATTCGAATGATTCTAAGTATAAGGAAGTTGAAATCCCTAGGAATGTGTATAGAGCTGTTCTTGAGGTTTATGTTTCTTTTCATGAGAATGATGAGTTTTGGTATGGGAATCTTCCTAATGACTTTGTTACAGCCAATAATCTCGGTGTTGCTGGTAATGGACCTTTTAGAGAAGTTGTGGTTAGTATGGACGGTAAAATCGCCGGTGCGGTTTGGCCTTTTCCTGTTGTTTTCACTGGAGGGATCAATCCTTTACTCTGGAGACCAATCTCAGCTATTGGCTCCTTTGATTTGCCAAGTTATGATATCGAGATCACGCCTTTCTTGGGAAGTTTGTTAGATGGGAAGACTCATAAGGTGGAGTTTAGTGTGACGAATGCGTTGAATGTTTGGTATATCGATGCGAATTTGCATCTTTGGTTGGATCAGGAGAGGGAGATAGTCCAAGGGAAGGTGTTGGAGATCAGTAAAAGCTCTCTGGCTATTAGCTCTGTCTCGGAATTCAAGAGCTTGAATGGGAACTTCACGACGAAAGCAAAGAGGTCGATAACTTCGATTGGTTTGGTCAAATCGTCTCATGGGGACATCATAACTAATGCCAATCAAGAATTTAGCTATGAAAATAGGATGGTTTTAGGTAAAGATGGGAGCATGCAGATCATAGATCAGTTAATCCAAGCTGATGATCGTATTCGCGCGAAGAGAGCCTCGAGAGAGATCTACTGCGCAAAATCCATCAAGAGCTTTCCTTTTTACCTCTACTCTGACTCTTTGGAGCAACGTAATCACACATCTTTGGAAATTGCGAATGTCTCGATGGGATTTAACGAGGAGAGATCAGAGAGAGACAACGGGTTGATGAAAACATTCAAGAGCAAGCTGGAGAACAAGCAAGACGGACAGGGAGTTATGGTGGTGAAGGATCACTTAGTGACCAGTGGATATGGAAGCACACAACAAGTGTATAAATACATTGGAAGTGACCAATGTTACTTCAGAAACATCAGTAGCTCCAACTACACCATTCTATATGACAAGCTTGAAACTGTTTGCAAGAAGAAAACGCTGAAGCTGTCGCCACGGCTCGAGCATCTAACCAGACAACAACCCTTACTGGCTTGATATATGACTAGAGACAGACCTGAGACCACGCTCTTGCTGTGAATGACAATGGAGAACGAAACATCACAAATAAAAAGACAGTTCCTTTTATGTTTCTTCTGTTTTCCCAGTTTTCAGACGATGTCTCGGTCAGATTTTCTCTATAAGCTGTCTTCCTGGTAAACAAGGCTCATCAATCTTGTGCAAATAAACACACTGTAGTCTGTAGTGTGGTGAAAAAAAAGCGAATTTCTATGCAAATCACTCTGGTGTAACAGCGAACCGATCAATTTGAATTGATATAAAATTGCCAAATTTTGATTGGCAAACGCAATATACCGAACCAGCGAATCGTATCGTAAATTTTTAACCAAAAGGAGAAGCTAGCTAAGAAATCCAGGAGGTGGGTCCTACTATTATCCAGATATATCATACGTGGCTCCATAAGAGCCGTCGAAGTGATTGACTTAAGAAGGTCAAATCTTGAATCGCATCTCTCCCGTCTCCCCTCGGTGATAAGGAAACACCAGCTCACCAGACCGAACCAAGGAGCGGGGAAAATCAGACACCGTTGATCTTCGAAGAGTTTAGGTTCTGCTGTGATTGAAGATGAGCTTATCATCCCCAACCAGGTCCGATTAAGTTCCAATTTTTACTTTCGATTTCAGTTGTGCCCGTGTAGTTCATTTTTTGCTAAATTCCGAAACTTTTTTCTTCATTTTGATTGAATTTTTGGCGGCTGTGTACAGTGCCTGCAGTTCATCGAGATGTTACTCCTCGGGATTGTCGTTTCCGATAGGGTTCCGATCCAATCCCATCAATGTGGGATTGGTTTGCTACCCAAGAAGACATAATATTGCTGCTCGGAAGTTCGTCGTGGCTTGCTCCTCCTCCTCTTCCGGTAAGTATCTCCTGCAATCCAAATTCTGAAAGATGTATTTTTTCCATTTTTGAAATGATTTTGGTCGATTCGGGTTTTTAGCTGCTCATTGGAAATGTCAAATTTGAACTGCGCTTGGATTTAGATGTGTAGCATGAATGGTTTCCCTTGAAATTGTGAATTTTAGCTAATACTTGATCATTTAGGATCAATGAATCTGTAGCCTTATCCTTTTGTAAGTTAATAGAAGCTTTCTCATATTAACACATTTTGTTCAAGATGTTAAATCAGATCCATTATTGGTTAAGGCTGCGAAAGGGCAAGCGGTGAGTCGCCCTCCAGCATGGATGATGAGGCAAGCTGGAAGGTATATGGCTGTTTACCAAAAGCTCGCCAAGAAACATCCGTCCTTCAGAGAGAGATCAGAGAACACTGATCTAATAGTGGAAATCTCTTTGCAGCCTTGGCAAGCATTCAAACCAGACGGTGTCATCATTTTCTCTGACATTCTCACGCCTTTACCTGCGTTCGGTGTCCCATTTGACATCGAAGAAGTAAAAGGCCCCGTGATCCAATCTCCAATCCGAACTGAAGAAGATTTGAAGAGATTGCATCCTATTGATCTCGAGAAGCTGCAATTTGTTGGAGATTCTCTCAAGATTTTGAGACAAGAGGTGGTTTTACTCTTCTCTCAGTTTACCCCTAGACTTGACCAAATGCTTTCCAGTTTGTGAAAATGGATTCCTATTTTGAAAGGTAGGAGAACATGCTGCAGTATTGGGATTCGTTGGAGCGCCTTGGACGATTGCAACATATATTGTTGAAGGAGGAACAACTCGGACATATACAGTCATTAAGAATATGTGCCACACTGCACCAAATGTATTGAGAGCTCTACTATCTCATTTAACCAAGGCCATTACCGAGTATGTTGTTTACCAAGTTGAGCACGGAGCTCACTGCATACAAATATTTGATTCATGGGGTGGCCAACTGACTCCCGAAATGTGGGAACGCTGGTCCAAACCCTACATCGAAGAGGTAGTATAATTAAGTGTTTTCATTTTGAAGACTTGAATGACTCTCTTTTGGCGTTTACGTTTTTATTTTTGATTTGGGCTCCTCAGATCATTCATGCTGTAAAGAGAAGATGTCCAGATACGCCGATAGTTTTCTACATCAATGGAAATGGTGGCCTTCTTGAGCGAATGAAAGGAACTGGAGCTGATGTTATTGGACTTGACTGGACTGTAGATATGGCTGATGGAAGGAGGCGATTAGGAAGCGGGGTTAGTGTGCAGGGAAATGTTGATCCAGCTTACCTATTCTCTCCACTTCCTGCTTTAACCGAAGAAATTCATAGGTAGGTAATTACTTTGTTCAGCCGAAGATAGCAATGCTTTAAAGTCAATTCAAGAAACCGAAAGAAATGTCTGTTTTGTGTCTCAGAGTTGTGAAGTGTGCTGGACCAAAAGGGCATATTCTCAATCTAGGACACGGTGTCTTGGTAGGGACACCAGAGGAAGCCGTAGCTCATTTCTTTGAAACAGCTAGAAGCTTGGATTACCAAACAGTCTTCCAAAATCATGTTCCTGCAGAAAAAGCTGAACCTGAATTGGTTGCCTGAGAAATGTTGAACAGACAAGTCCCTATGCGGAAGAATCTGGTGTTTAAGTTTTGTCAACATATGTTTGAAACTTTTAATGTTGGTGCAGGAATCAGAGAGAAGCTTCTGTCTGACCCATAATCTTCTATGAGATAAATTCGAAGCTGTCCTGTCTTTTGGGCTTGCCTGAGGATTTCCGATCTTCTGGACCAAGCTGTGGTTAGCTCTTTTAACAATGCCTTGAGTTGCTCATTGACTTCTTCTTTTGGAGATATGACTCTGGTTAATCTTATACCTTTCTCTGTTTGTAATCCCACTTTTTTCATATGGTTCTTTCTCCATCTCTCGGTATCTGATCTGTCAATAGCTTGTACTGTTGTGTCATCCACTGAAAAAAATAACGCAGAAGAGAAGTATTTGATCTCAACCTGTATCAGATTTGTTAGGTGTCGTTTGATTTGGTTTAGTTCGATTCAGTTATCCGGTTCGGTTTTCTGGATTGTAAACTGAATTAACACATTACATGTCTTCTACAAATTGAACACTATTATTGTCTTTACCCTCCCCGAATGTTTCTGATAAATAATGTTAACTATCATCTAATACGTCAACTGAATTATCACCGACACGGACCCCACACCAAACCATTATGCGCTACTTTAGATTAATGTAGCTATCATCTAATATATTATCCAATAATTGAACCTTGTTATTTCTTTAGTCCGTAAAGCGATCTATAAACTACAAAGTTTTTGTTATAATTAATTCAGCATTATTGCTAAATTTCAAATTAAGAAGACGCCATGATTCATTAAACTCATAAAGAAATACAAAAGGGTCAATGATAATATTTAAACGAATCAGTCTACCCAAGAGCCATTTTTCTAATATTATTTTAAAATTCATAAACTTATAGAGTTTACTTATTCCAGAAGATTTGACAGGCCAAACTCTAATATTTCGATTTTTTGAAACGACTTTTTTAGTCCAGTGTATCTGAAACGTATTCGATGTATTTTGTTCAGTGTGATACTCCGTAGAAAATGAATAAAATTTGAACCCAATATTCTATCAGATAGACAAGAACCCACGAAGCGATACAGATCACAAACTTAGTTGACTTGAGTACATATTAAAATGACGTACTCAGTGATTCGAATATTCCATTAATAGCCATAATAAGACTAAAAACCTTAATGTATTATTTTTTTCATTTTGTATGTATATTATTGACGGAGTGATATGGTTTTACCGGTTTAATTTTGGAAATAACATTACGGGCAAGAAAATGACTTATTGCTTATTTGCTTCAATTAACATACGTTGTTTTGCTCCAACCGCAATTTTAGAGTATCACATAACTTTATCTCTTTTTTTTTGTATAAACACTTCATTTACGAATAATTAGCGTTAGTTTACAACGTAATGATTTAAGTACCAGATAATAGACTTGTCAATGAATCTGCGTACTTGGTTATGAATTGACAAATGGGTTAATCTTTTTTTTTGTTAAAGGGTTTAACAGATGGGTCAATCTTTTTTTTGTTAAAGGGTTTAACAAATGGGTTAATCAGGGAGATAACTTGTTTTGTTAGGCTTATTTGCAAAACCGACGCGGCAAAATCGTAAGGTGTTGATAGATTGTTATTAACAAATTACTGGAGATCATGTAAACAGTGTTTCATTGTATAAAGTAACATGCTATTTGTTTGTAAATGCATAAAATCATGATATATGTTTAAATTGCACGTAAGAAAATAATAATAATAGATATTATATATATAATATTACCATATCAATTTTGCAAATAAATTTTCAGAAATATCTAGTGCATATACCTTTTGCAAATTGTTGTAGAGGCGACAAAGAAAAAGAGCCTGAAGAAAAACAAAAATCAGTATATGTAAGTCTTAATAAAAAAAAGGCTCAATAAATAAAGAAAGGATCCTGAAAATTGTATACTTTTTAAAAGTCAACTTGATCGGCTGTGAAAGTTAAGGTCAGAGCTCTGTGCATCTTCGTGCATAGACAAAATGCACGCACGAGCTCACACGATCGTGTATTTTTTTTCTTTATTAGCTAAAAACAACTATTTTTATCTATTTTACCAAATCTAAGAATCATACAAAACCTTATTAAAGGTAATTCAATAATTTCAAGATACATAAAGATATTTGACCATTAAAACTTAAGATTGAAATGTGTGTTAGGCAATGCTTTATATTTCCAGTCCATATAATAAATTGAATTACTATCACTAATAGTTTCATTTTCTTACTCAATTTGTAAATTACAATTCTAACTCCGGAGACAATTAGTCATATTAGAAAGTAAGTAACGAAATTTAGTTCACCCTATGAAATGATTATAGATTTCTTTCTATATATTTATATAATATGTTCGTAATAAGGAATATATCTATATATAATTTGTTTAACATCCTATTATGCTATGTTATTTGTTTCATTGTTTGTAATATTTTATAGATGCAGAATATCCGAGAGTATGATTATATTCCGTTTTACTATAAACTAAAAATAAGGTGGATTTAGGCGAATAATGTTTTTACTACATATATCGTTAAAACAAAAACTCATCTTATTTATCCACTCTGATAAAAGAAGAAGAATATATTTAAGTAAAAAGGCAAAATAATGAAAAAGTTAAATGTGAGTGAGAAGCTATGGATGGGAGCGAATGTTTTGCCCAAGTGAAAACGGTGTTGCTCAAAGCATGGAAATAAAATATTTGAATGGAGTTCTACTTTTTAGGGGGTCTCATAATTTTTTTCCATATATAGATATATATATATATATTTAATTAATGTTCAAAAAAAATATTAACACAAATGGGCCATTAATATATATAGAGGTCATACATTGTGTGGATCTCAAATTATTATTATGTAAATATTATATTAAATTATTTAATTTTAAAAAAGAAAATTTAGATTAATCTCTGACTCTCCAACTCATTCTTTATGTGACTTAGTCCTTTTTTTTGTTTGGTATGGCGATATGGTATGATATTTTGTTTGTCGTGAACACGGTAAGCAAGACGCTACAATCTGAAGATATGAATATCGATGATGCCATTGTTCAACTAAAAGGGTTAGTTTCTTTTTTCTAAAAGTATAGAGAATCAGGTTTTCAAGAAGAAAAAAATGAACCTTTAAAACTTGCAGTTGATATGGATATTGAACCTGTGTTTCAAAAGAAGAGCAAGCGCCTTATTAGAAGAAAACGTCATTATGATGAGGAACCAGAAAAACTGATGATGCTGGACTCGTTCTAAGCTTGGAAGAGGATTTTAGAATTAATTATTTCATCAAAATCATGGATCAAACTCTAGTTTTTTTTTCAAACAAGGTTAGAACAATTTCAAGAGTATGAAAATATTTTTGGATTTTTGTTTAGTTTACGAAAGTTCAACTCAGCGAATGAAGATAGTTTGAAGACATCTTGCCTTAACCTTGAAGCTTTTCTTAAGCATGAAACGATTTCAGATATTGATGGAAATGATTTATTTCTAGAAATAAAAGTTTTTAGAGAAGTTCTACCAAAGAATTTGAAGAAGATTGTAGAGGTATTAGAATTTTTAGAGAGATTGAAGGATTGTTATCCAAATATATGGGTTGCTTATAGGATAATGCTCACTATTCCGTTTCATTGCTTCGACAAAGAAAGAAGTTTTTCTAAGTTGAAGTTGATAAAGTCTTACCTACGGTCGACTATGTCACAAGAAAGGTTAAACGGATTAGCTATGTTATCGATAGAAAAGACTATGGTTAAAAACCTTGATTATACAAGTTTGATGGATGATTTCGTAGAAAAAAATGTAAAAAAAGTTATTTTTCAGAAGTTTTAAATTATTGTTATATTTTTTTTAAGATATCATTGTACTTTTACTTTAACTTTAGTTTTGTAGAAACTCAATTTTTTTTTTCTATTAAGCACTTTAAAACAATATTTTCGTTTGAGAAATTCAGAACCGGCTCTGGGAAGTGGAAGCAGAAGCTCTAAGATGGGCAATGTCGCTGTTGATCAGATTCGATTACAAGAAAATTATCTTTGAAACTGATTCACAGCAGCTTATCTCACTCATCAGGGAAGACAAGGACTGGCCACATCTCAGACCAATCCTACAAGATATCAAAAATCTGCTACAACACTATGAAAAGGCCAAGATTGTGTTTACAAATCAAGGAAGAAACGAAGTATCTGATCGAATAGCGAAGGAGTCTTTCTCTTTTACGAGTTATATCCCTAAGTTATATTCGATTATGCCTGTTTGGATTAAATCTTACGTGGAACAAAAACTGATGTAACTCTCTTTTAGGTGAATGAAAAGTTGATGTTTGAGCCCAAAAAAAAAAAAAAATGTGAGTGAGAAGCGCGCATCTCATACACAGTGTATCGCACTTGCTCTATAAATACTGAACTCTGTTTTGTCATTCGCCATCATCTCTGAATCTGATTCCAATTGTTAAACCTTTTTCTCTCTTCTGCCTAGCTTCTGAGACAAACATCTATTTGCTTTCGTCCCGCACTATCCACAGATTTATTCTTATAGGTTTGTCTCAATCGATTCATATTATTTTTCTGTTTGAATTTCGTTGACTCTTACGTCGTTTTCGGCCAGTCTATTAAATTACCGGTTCCATCGGCGAAATTTTTGTCAGTGATCAACAGATTTTGCATTTTTTTGGTTTTTTCGATTAAACTATTTTGATCTAATGAGATATTACAGAAGAACTCATCAGAAGTGGAGATTGATTGACTGATCGGCGATAATGGCGGGTCGGAACGTAGAGAAGATGGCATCAATTGATGCTCAGCTTCGTCAACTGGTTCCTGCTAAAGTGAGTGAAGACGATAAGCTTGTTGAGTATGATGCTCTTCTCCTCGATCGCTTTCTCGACATTCTCCAGGATTTACACGGAGAGGATCTCCGTGAAACCGTACAGATTCTTATTCTTTTTTCTATTAGCTGATTCCAATTCTTTGGATTGAATCGATACCCATTTGCTAGAGATCCTAAAAATCTCATCTTTGTTTCGATTTGTGGTTTTGAATCCTAAAAATCTCACCTTTGTTTAGATTCATAGGCAAATTGAATTTGATAAAATGATGTTCTCAACAGGTTCAAGAGCTATACGAGCTTTCTGCTGAGTATGAAGGGAAGCGTGAACCTAAGAAGCTTGAGGAACTAGGGAGTGTTCTAACGAGTTTGGATCCTGGGGACTCCATTGTTATCTCCAAGGCTTTCTCTCACATGCTTAACTTAGCCAACTTGGCTGAGGAAGTGCAGATTGCTTACCGCCGCAGGATCAAGAAGCTCAAGAAGGGTGATTTCGTTGATGAGAGCTCTGCAACTACTGAATCCGATATCGAAGAGACTTTCAAGAGACTTGTTTCAAATCTTGGTAAGTCTCCTGAAGAGATCTTTGATGCCCTCAAGAATCAGACTGTGGATCTCGTTTTGACTGCTCATCCTACTCAGTCTGTGCGTAGATCATTGCTTCAGAAGCATGGGAGGTTAGTTTTTTACTTTTAGTTGTTTTCTAGAGAGAGTGAAACAACTCTTTTTGCTTGTGTATTGACCTGACCTTACATGCTTTCTCAGGATAAGGGACTGTCTTGCTCAACTGTATGCAAAGGACATTACTCCTGATGACAAGCAGGAACTTGATGAGTCTCTCCAAAGAGAGGTAAGAACTCAACCTCACTGGATTCTAACATATTGGTTTTATATTTTTCCTCGGATATAATGAAAAGATCATGATTGGCCTTTTAAAACTCTCCCTTGTTGTTTAGATTCAAGCTGCGTTCCGCACAGATGAGATTAGAAGAACACCTCCAACCCCACAAGATGAAATGAGGGCTGGGATGAGCTATTTCCATGAGACAATCTGGAAAGGTGTCCCTAAGTTCTTGCGTCGTGTGGACACAGCTCTGAAAAACATTGGGATTGATGAACGTGTTCCTTACAATGCTCCATTGATTCAATTCTCCTCATGGATGGGCGGGGATCGTGATGGTACAACCGCTTTTCGAATTACTAACAATCAAATCTCTCTCTTGTTTCCTCTAATAAACGACTTACCTGAATTTCAGGTAATCCAAGGGTCACACCTGAGGTCACTAGAGATGTGTGCTTGTTGGCTAGAATGATGGCTGCCAATCTCTACTATAACCAAATCGAGAATCTGATGTTTGAGGTGTTTATCTCTTTTAAAATCTACTCACTTTCCTGTTTTCATTCTTTAAGATTCTCTTGATTCATTCATTTTTCTTCTTGGCAGTTGTCTATGTGGCGTTGCACTGATGAGTTCCGTGCGCGGGCTGATGAACTGCACAGGAACTCAAGGAGAGATGCTGCAAAACATTACATAGGTTAGAAGCAGAAAACCTTCTTTGGAGATTGAAAAAGAAACACATGAGTATACAATGGTATTGCTTTTGCATTCTAATTTATATTTTTCTTAACTCAATGCAGAGTTCTGGAAGACAATTCCTCCAACTGAGCCATATCGTGTGATTCTTGGTGATGTGAGGGATAAGCTGTATCACACACGTGAGCGCTCTCGTCAAATGCTGAGTAACGGAATCTCTGACATCCCCGAAGAAGCTACTTTCACCAATGTTGAACAGGTAAAGCAATCTCTATACTCTGTATATTGTTTCTTTAGCTAATTTGTTGTTGTTGTTAGTTCTTGCCATTAGATTTTCTATTATTTCCCAGCCTTAAACTTGTTTCCCTCATAGTATTCACGGAATTCAATTCGAGTTTACTATTTTTTGTTCTATTTACACAGTTCTTGGAACCTCTTGAGCTCTGTTACCGATCACTATGTTCATGTGGTGACCGCCCAATAGCTGATGGAAGCCTTCTTGATTTCTTGAGGCAAGTCTCTACCTTTGGACTCTCCCTTGTAAGACTTGACATTAGGCAAGAGTCTGAACGCCACACAGATGTCTTGGATGCTATCACCAAGCACTTGGACATCGGTTCCTCCTATAGAGACTGGTCTGAGGAAGGCCGACAGGAATGGCTTCTAGCTGAACTAAGCGGCAAGCGTCCACTTTTCGGACCTGATCTTCTCAAAACTGAAGAAATTGCTGATGTCCTGGACACATTCAAAGTCATATCCGAGCTGCCAGAAGATTGTTTTGGAGCCTACATTATCTCTATGGCAACTTCACCTAGTGATGTGCTTGCGGTTGAGCTTTTACAGCGCGAATGCCATGTGAAAAAGCCACTTAGAGTTGTTCCACTTTTTGAGAAGCTAGCTGATCTTGAAGCAGCTCCTGCTGCTGTTGCAAGACTCTTTTCTATAGACTGGTACAAGAACCGTATTAACGGTAAACAAGAGGTTATGATCGGTTATTCAGATTCAGGGAAAGACGCTGGGCGTCTCTCAGCTGCTTGGGAGCTATACAAAGCTCAAGAAGAGCTTGTGAAGGTTGCTAAGAAATATGGAGTCAAGCTAACTATGTTCCATGGCCGTGGTGGCACAGTAGGAAGAGGAGGTGGTCCCACTCATCTTGCTATATTGTCTCAGCCACCAGATACAGTTAATGGCTCTCTTCGAGTCACAGTTCAGGGTGAAGTCATTGAGCAATCATTTGGAGAGGAACATTTATGCTTTAGAACACTTCAGCGTTTCACAGCTGCTACTTTAGAGCATGGAATGAACCCTCCGATTTCACCAAAACCCGAGTGGCGTGCTTTGTTAGATGAGATGGCGGTTGTTGCAACTGAGGAATACCGATCTGTCGTTTTCCAAGAACCTAGATTTGTCGAGTACTTCCGCCTCGTAAGTATTCATTCATATCAATCCAAAATTCACCAAAGTTATTGTGTGTGTGTTTTAAGTTCCTCAACCTTTGGGTTGGTTTGCAGGCTACTCCAGAGCTGGAGTATGGACGTATGAACATCGGAAGCAGACCTTCAAAGCGAAAACCGAGCGGTGGGATTGAATCTCTGCGTGCAATCCCATGGATCTTTGCATGGACGCAAACAAGATTCCATCTTCCTGTATGGTTAGGATTCGGAGCAGCATTTAGGTATGCGATCAAGAAGGATGTGAGAAACCTCCACATGCTGCAAGATATGTACAAACACTGGCCATTTTTCCGAGTCACAATCGATCTAATTGAAATGGTGTTCGCCAAGGGAGACCCCGGAATCGCTGCATTGTACGACAAACTCCTTGTCTCAGAAGATTTATGGGCTTTTGGAGAGAAACTCAGAGCCAACTTTGAAGAAACCAAGAACCTCGTCCTCCAGGTATAATACAGAGTCCTCTGTTTCATATTCCTTAAGGTTTTATTCTTGCAAAACCACTAAAATCGCGTTGTTGCAGACTGCTGGACACAGAGACCTTCTTGAAGGAGACCCTTACTTAAAACAGAGACTTAGGCTGCGTGACTCTTACATTACTACCCTCAACGTTTGCCAAGCCTACACATTGAAGAGGATCCGTGATCAAAACTACAATGTGACTCTGCGACCACACATTTCAAAAGAGATCATGCAATCAAGCAAATCAGCACAAGAGCTCATCAAGCTTAACCCTACGAGTGAATACGCGCCTGGACTTGAGGACACACTCATCTTAACCATGAAGGGTATTGCTGCAGGATTGCAAAACACCGGTTAAGTGAGTGAGACAGTGAAAGAAGACAAAACTTTGAATCTCTTTTTATTCTACTCTCCTTTTTTAATAATCTCTTTTTTAAGAATCGAAATAATAATGAGTTTTTACGGTTGGATTTCAGTTTACTTTATGTATCCACCGTTAAAAGTTTTAATCTTCCCATTGTATGAAACTAACACTGCTCTGTTTCTGGAAGTGGAAACAAAAACAGAGACAGTGAATCTTAATCTTATCTTCTTTGTCTTTTGTTTCTGCTTCTCTGTCTCAAAGTAATCACATTTGTTAATATGTTTCTATGACACTTGATAGTTGCACGTCATCTAAAGTCTGAATGTGGTCCCTCAAACGGCATGCATGTTAATAGAACTATGCCGTTAAAGAAGAGAGGTGCGTCGAGCTTGCATTTCCTCTTGCATGCGTTAGCGTACAGTTCTCAGTTCTCATTGTCCACTGCTGAAGACTTAAACCAGACGAGTGTTAAGCACGCGCACTGAATCGGTTTAGCCATTTTGTTGAGAGGAAACCAAATATGTACAAAGAGAGAATAAGCTATAAACTTGTTACTAATTAGCATTTCGATTCAATTAGAAGCTTCGTTAACACTAAAAAGAAAGCAATTATTTTCAGAGAAACAGAAACAGATATGCACATTTGACTTATATTGTGTGTGTTGCAAGCAAAATCATCATCTAATAGCCTACTAACTTTTTTTTTGTATATGACAATGTCCAATAAGTTTTTACTATTCATCTAAGTTAGGCACCTTCTATTTGATTAAATTAAAGGATAAATACGAAAAAGGAAATGTAATAATATTTAAGTTGAAGAATAGAGAGAAGAAGAAGAATTATTTATTGATGGAAAGATGTTATGAGAATATGAATGAAATGGTTTTCTCTCTCTGTTTTATTTTCTATGGTTTCATCATCTAAGTAACCAAAATTTCTCTATGTACACGTGACTAATTTCTCTTTCAATTCCTAAACCTAACAAAGCAATGAATGAATCAAATCAGAAGTGATTCTCTAACCTAAACGCCAAAGCGTGAGAAATTATTGACAAGTTTTTCCTCTTTTTTTATGAACAATAACGTGTTTTGAGTTTGCTAAAGACCATAGTGCTTCACTATTTTCTCCAGTGCTTCCTTGCTTGGACACACAATCTCCTTCATTCGATTTCCAAGTTTGAAAATCTTGAACGTTGGCACAATTCTCACTCTCTCTGCATCACCCACTGCAGGACATTTTTCAATCTCCACCTATCCAAACACATTTCACTACTAAGTTTACTTCTTCTCTGGTTACATAAACATATCTTTTAAAGTTTTGTTTTCTGTACCTTGAGGAAATGTAGAGATGGGTAACGAACACATAGTGCATCCATGAAAACAGATATCTCCTTGCATTGTTGATCAGAGGTTTTGAAAAAGTGTACAATGGAAACTCCTGCCATTGAATTATACAACTTGTTAGTTAATAGGGAAAGAGTTCTTTGACCGTTCAGAGAATACTAGTTTAAAATATCACTTACCAGGACGGGTCAATGCAGCTTTTAACTCTTCAAGACTAGAAATTTCCTCAACTTCACCTCCAAATTCCATGTTTAGAACTACTTCACCGCGAGATTTCTTCAATGCAACTTGAGCGTGAAATAAAGATTCAGCAATCTCCTTGTCATAAGGCAATTCCTTTCTTAATATCTCATAATCAGTCACTGCCTCAGCCCATCTTTCCAGCTACAATTTCACAGGAAGAAGCTTAGAATAAGTGAAAAACCAAAACTAAGTCATACCATATAGATTTTACCTTGGTGTATGAAGCAGCCCTTTGAAGACGAGGCTTTGAGTAACTCGGTAGAATGAGCAATGCATGGTTACAATCTTCGATTGAGCTCTCCCACATTCCAACTTTAAAGAAACAATCTGCTCTATTACAGAATAAAGTAGCATTGGATGGATCAAACTTAAGGGCTTCTGCATAAGCTGATCTTGCTTCAGTGTATCTTTCTGATTCATAAAGATCGTTACCACGATCACGCGCCCTAACAATCAATTTAACATTTCTACACAACGTTTCAACTTCATTGTTTTGTGGATCAATCTCTAAAGCTTTCTCTGCGTATGTAACTGCATTTTCAAACCTGCAAGAATTCATCATCTGCTCTTCACTCTTTTTACTCATGAACATTACAATGAAACCAAATAATCAATCAAGTGGTCTATAAATCTCACCTTCCTAGAGCCAACTCCATTTGGGATTTGACAAAAGATATGTAAGCTTCACTTATCATATCGAAAAACCGAGTGTGTAAGAAAGAGGTTGGGAATGGCTCTATTTTGGGGACAAAGTCTAATACTATTTGAGCATCATCAAGTCGTAGGAGTTTCAGTAGTGCTTCAACTTTACACATAGCTAGCTGCAGATTTGAGATAAGTAAAATACTTTAAAACAACGTTTGATTCTGATTCTGATTCCTCATAAAGGTTAACAAGAATATTTGTTCTTTACCTGAGGAGAAGAATCAGCTCCAGACGCCATAGCTGCACTTACTTCAGTCAAAACAATATTCCAATCACCGCGTCTTCTTGCATTTGTGCATTTGCTCAAATGTTTATCTACTAGTTGAAGAGTCATCACCACTATAGGATCTGATGGTTCCTTGACGGAATACAAATGTATCCCTGCATTATCGACCTGGCCTAATCTGCAACCATATAAAGAACCCAAATGATTAGACTTCTTTTATGTATCAAGATTCTTGTATAAGCAATAATTCAGTTTTTTACCTAAGAAGCAATGTAGCTAAACGGTGATGAGCCCTTGCAAATTTTGGATCCAATCTAATAGCTTCTTCACACTCATTCACAGCTTCCCCAAGCTGACCCAAACTCGACAATGCAGCAGCTCGATTGCTATGGTAAGTCGGATTATTCGGTGAAAGCTCAATTGCTCGATCATACAACTTCAAAGCCTCAGTGAAACAACCTTTTTTGAACTTTTCGTTTCCAATTTTCTTTACCTCTTCTGCGACAGGGCCATTGCTAGAGCTATGAACAGTTACAGACAAATAACTAGACGACGTTGTTGGTTTCGTAGGAGAGAAGTTGTTTCCTCTCATTATACTACCGTAACCGTATGACTTAGCACCTGGTCCAAGAACCATACTTCTTGGTTTTTCTTGAGTCATACCTGTAATTTGTACTTTCCCCGATGGAAAAAGATTCCCGGCGGGAACTATTTTGATATGTTGCTGCGACGCACTAGAGCTTTTACCCGATGGTTTTGCTGAGTCCGACGCTGTTGAAACCCGACCCGCTCTTATATTCCCTGTTGTGGTCTTTGGTATGTTATTGCCTGACCCTGTTTTACCGTCGACGGAGCGACTAGACTTGAATTGTCCGGCGGAGGCAGTGCTGCTAGACTTTGAAGATTTAATGGCGGAGGGAGCGTTCGACTTAGAAGATTGAGTGGCGGCGGCAGAGGAGGAAGTGATCGACTTAGATAGATTGGTTCGACCGGAATCGGATTTTCTTGAAACCGGAGCATGTCCAGCATGACCTGAAACCGATCCAGATGAGCTAGAACTGCAACTACTAGTGGAAGTAGTGGTTGCAGCCGATGTGAGTCCACTGGTCCGTGTCTGAAGCGGTGTAACTGGTGATCCATGATCGACATTAATACCATCTGGCTTATTTAATGAGTCATGGAGCTTATCGGCGGCGACATGTCTATTTAGCTTCGACATTGTTATCTCAAGAAAATATTATAATGATCGAATGAATCCCCAAATTTCCCTATTGTTTCTCTCCGGAAGGATCTTCAGAGCAATGCATCGACGGGAGAGGAGAGAGAATGGGAAAAATGGGGATCTTGCTGATGTTAAGAGATTCAATCAAAAGAATGAATTTTAATGTGTCTCTTAGAGAGAGAAAGTAGTTTTCTCCAGAGAGAGAGAGAAAGTTTCAGAGAAGAATAGAAGAGAGGTAGGAGACGATGAGCGAGTGAAACAAAATTATTATTATTATTTAAAAATTATATATGTGAATTTGTACCAAAAATTGTTTTATTTACTTGACAAAAAAAAAAAGTTTTTCATACTCTGTTAGACAGTTCCGTTAAAGTGTAATACATTATTACAAGGTTTTATGGTTTGTAACGTTACGGCGTGATACAAAATTAAGAATAATTAAATGGAAAATCTTATACTGTATGATATAATTTTATTAGGAGTATATAGGTTGTGTTCTTTCTTTTAATTGATTTTAGCCAGATTTTGCCTAGTCAAATGAAAACTAGTGTCACTATGATCTAAATTTTGCGATTTAAGAATAAATTTAGGATTTGGTTTTAGCTATTTTAATACTAAAGTCTTGACTGAATCCTTCTCGTGGCTTGCGCTACGACTATGTCCACACAATACTCTACTACACAATTATTATAAAATGTGAACCTTCATCAAATCGCCTATGATTATTTCACATGAATAATTGGAAATAGTATTTTTATCAAGTGTTGACAAAAATAAGCTACCTGCTTCACCTTCACGACGACAGATTTCAATTTTTTTATTGATTCTATCTTCTCTTTCTCAATTTTGGAGGAATGTCTTATCATCAGAAGAAATATTAAAATAGTAGTTTCAAGTAAATAAATTATTAAATAATATGCTGACTTGGCTTTCGAAACTGTCTCAGTACTTTGCCGCTTACTATATTGAAAATCCCACTCGCGTCCCGTATGAAGTGACGTCCACGCACCTAAAGTAACATTAGTCCTTAATAATCTTTTTTGTTTTTTTTAGTCCTTAATAATCTAAAACATATTTTCTTCCTTTTAAATTAGTTATCATTTAAGATTATTTCACATATATTAAGAAAATAATTAATTTTTTAGTTTTACCTCTAATTAATATTTATTTGATATTATTTTATTGGTCAAGACATTAAAACAAGAGGGACAAAGTTAGAAATCTTTTCAAACATAAATAAATTAAAAAAACAACAAGTAATATGAAACGGAGAGAATAGTATATTAGATTCAACACTAACGGAGTACTAATAAAAACATGCACTTAGCTTAGCTTAACTACCATATTTTTGTTTAGCATGATTATAAAAAAAGTTCGATATCTTCACAATCCCAATCATAAATAAACATATTTTGTTCACGAGATTTATTTCTTAATTAGTTTAGCATACAAATTTTATTTTGACTTTTTAATGAATATTTATTTTCGTATTTTATTTTGATTTTTTTTTAATAGTAGGGAGTTCATTCTTACTTTACCACACTTCTTTTTCAAGATTACGTATATCTATAATTCTATATATACACACACGCATATGAATTATTAATCTACGTGATACATTAAAACATATATGGCAATTCACGTAAGCAAGATGCATGCAGAATTGTTTCATCTACGTATTGTCATGTAGCTTAGTGATGGATCGGTTAAGTTTGGTTGCTTTTGTATATGCCCGCACGCTTCAAATTCTTTATAATGCAAATAATTCATTTTACAAAGAGTTTTATAACGGGATCTAATTTTCAAAAGTTAGATTAATCAGTAGTATTAACACCAAAATTATAGTTTTGAGTACCTTAGATTTAGAATAAACACATATTTTGATAAGAAGCTGTTCTTTAAAATAAAATATGAGTCATATACTTTTGACTAAAACTGGACTAATTCGTTTATCAAAAAAAACAAAAAAAAATTGGACTAATTCTTAAATTCATAAGGCTCGTTTTTTACTTAACGTTAAACACACTGTTGGAGGCAGTCTCTGAGTAAAGTATTTACAATAATCTACACACAATTACGTACGCGCGTGCAGACATATATTTTCTGTATTATGTGTTTCCTATAATCCTATACATGAATATAATCGTCTGTTAGATGCGTAAAGACAGATGCAAAATACATTACTTTAGATCAATATAAGACCATGAGATTAACTTGGTTAGTAAGGTTCATGAACCTAATTCTAATTAGATAATGGAGGATGTAATTAATATGTCTGGATTTTGTAGTAAGAGTTGGTAAGTACGCACTTAATTCTTTAACAAAAAAGTACGCACTTAATTGGCTAAGATAATATTCCATCTAGTTTCAGATTATGTGATCTTTTAGTAGAATGCATACTGAGTATAATATTTTACAAAAATAATAGTCCTAATTTGACACCAATATTTTAAGTAAACATCACTAATTATTTGGTAAGCATACTACAGTATTTCAAAATATACTAGGGTTTTTGTTTTAAGTTTTTAACGATGCATTCATGATTCATCCATACCATAGCTATTAGCTAATTTGGTGTGTTCAAAATATTCTTAGGCATATACGATGGTTTTAGTCAAGTCATGACGTTTCTGACGTAAGATGTCATCAGACTCAGCACTGTCTCTGGTTAACATAGGTAAGAGGGCGTGGCAGAAAATATATTAAATGATAAAATGTTTTTCAGTCACCTTAAAACCCTTTCATTTTCATAAACAAACTTTTTTTTTCTAGAAAGTTCTTAGTTTTTAAACAAGACATACAAAATTTTGATCCAAAAAAAGAAGAATAAAATGTTCTAGAAGACGACTACAATAACTGGAATGGATAAAACCAAAGTTAGAAATGGAACAATACGAAAACAATCACTCGAAAACAATTTTTGTTACCGCAAGAGAAAAAAACGTGTGCAATGAAATCTTTGATAAGCAAAATTATTTTCGAAATAGATTCTAATTTTTTCAAAAAATCGAAACAAAATTAAAGAATTGTAAAGAGTTTTCATGATTTTATAGATGGTAAATTATGATTTTAACTTTTAGTTCTATTGAAACGAATCAAGAATTTGCGTTAAGTGTCTTTACGCCCTCAAGATTTGCATAAAAGATTTTCTCTTGGTTTCAATATTAATAACTACTACAAAACAATACAAAAATTTGAGGTACTAAGAAAGAAGCTTGATCGTTTCACTCTAACTGTGTTTCCTTTTCTCTCCTGATAATGCGAGATCAAAATTGCAATTAGTTCAATCTTATACTTGTACAACAAGGTAACACCCAAAACCTGGGTTACACAAAGATTACTAACCCTAGTTCAAAAACCCCTAAAGCCCTTAGGATCAACTCTCGTCCCTTTTCTCGCATAAAACAACAGAGCAAAGTAAAAAAACGAAAGGGTTGCATAATCTGTGTGAAGCAACTTCACTGGTGGACAGGTCAGAGAAAGAGATCTGCGAATTGTTACGCCTAGGATCTTCGATCATTAAAGGAGATATCTAAAAGGGTAGATCACTCATCATCCGATGGCAAAGTCGGGCTCTTTGAGCAGCTCTCTAGCTTATGAAGATCCAACATTCTTTTCTCTGGGTTACAAAGGCCTGCACCAGCAACATATTCAATCCAAATTGTGAGCAACTGTTGTAGAAATGCTTATGCAAAGTGACTTTAGATCCATTCCTTAAGACAGGGATGAAGAAAAATGAACCTGAGCATTTTGGTATATCCCAAACAGCAATGGAGTATGGTGAGCACTCTGGTTCACAAAGGGTGTGATGGTTCTCGTGTTTAACGTTCATTGCCAGCATCCACGCACCTATTGTCACATCCTCGTTGCTAAACATCCTGAAACTGTAGATTGGGAACAAAATCTCACCTTGTTAAACAAAAAGACTCTGATCTGTATCGAGGAACAGAGACTTCTTCAAGATTGAAGCTAAGATCATAATCGAAGTATATAACTCGTGGAGACTTCAAAGACGAATAACATTGAGGAGACATAACTTGCCTGTTGTTCTTGAGGGCAACCAAACTTGTGACAACATCAGCAGAAAGAGCATATATGGGGCCATAAGCATGAAGAAAGTACTCATTTCCGAGCAAATCTGCCAAAGGTTCATACCTGCAAAATAAACCACAAGAGATGATTCGGTGCCACAAATCCTATCTTAGCATGTTCTGTTAGTTATTCATTCATTTACATGTGGTTCCTGTTCTTACCATTTGAGCTTTGGATCTGTAAAAACCGGACCTTTTTTCAGGCAACCGAGGTATGTCTGCGAGTGGCTCCGCTCTTTAGCCAACAGCAAAGACAACCGATCTGCGAAGAAGAAAAAAGAACAGCTCTTACATATCCCAGAACTCTCCTGAAAACGCGGAGTAATGAGCGAAACCAGAGAATGCAATAAATTACCTGGCCTCAAATATATATCATCATCAGCTTTGACATAGAATTCTGAATCATATAAGGCGTATGCAGCTTTGAAGAAAGCCAAACTATACAACAAAGAACATAAACAAAGACCACGGATCAGAATTTATTTTCGTGTTATCTGTCATATGAAATGTGAATAGAAACAGTATTAGTCTCAACTAACGTTTTGTATGGAAGCTTACTATACTCCTCCTCAATATCGAGTAGTATAAAGTCATCGTACTCTGCGATTTCCCTTCTAAGCTCAGCCATTTTGGCCTCATCTTTGGTTTTGCCTATAACAAATCTAATGGCCAATCCTGTTGATTCTTCCAACCTGCAAAGAACAATGGTTCTCAGTGAAATAGTGAAAGTCCCAAGAATCATCAAGCATTGAAGATAAACACCTCAAAGATCAGCTTCATTGATTTCAGATCATTAAGGTTTAAGACTATGATCAATGATCAGATTCCTATCTTGGAAATGCTATTTAAATCCAGATCACACCAATTTAGATGATGCAATAGTTCGTTCATCAACCCTAAAGCTAGCAGAAATGAATCAATTGAGAATCGAGAGAAGATTGAATCAGTACCGTCGAAGTTCTTCTGGATCGGACGGCATCCATGTGTTCCTGAGCGCTCGTCTCCGGCCAGCTGATTTGAATCCGGTTTGTATTCCGACGAATCCCATCACCTTATGCCTCTTCAATCCGCCATTAGCGATACTGTTTCCAGCGACGTCCCAAACGACTCGTACCGTCTTCGGAGGGAAGTTGGTGAGGCAGGTCCGGCCGGATAACCGGAGACCCGGGAATAGAATCGCGGAGAGTCCGAAAAGGAAACCGGTTAGACCGATAGCTAGAGAGGTGGAGACAATCAAAGCCGTCGATCGGCGCGTGGAGAATGATGGCCGCGCGTGAAATAACTTTGGAGAAGAGGGCATGATTTTTGAAACGGATCCAGCTACGGATCCACTTGTCCGTTAACGGTCGTTAATGGCGAGTTTTTGTTTCTTCAGATCAGGTGGATCCGATTTTCCGGATTCGGATCCTTTTCAAGATGCACGGATTTGTGTGTGTATCTGTATGAAAATTATGAATAAACATATTTTTAGAACATTCAGAGGTTAAGATTTAAGATGATAACACAAGTTAGGCAGGTAATTAATTAATTTGACCAAAATATGAAAGACTACTTTTGATTGACTAAATGAATACACAAACTAAGTTACTCACTAGCTATCAGTTTTGTCAAATTAAATTACTCACTAATTATCAGTTACGACTTCTGGCAATGAAAAATATATCTATGATAGGTGAAAGCGTTTTTGGCCTGGTAAATAAATGTAGCTTTTGTTTTACTTAAGTTCTAGCCTTAAGCCTTCGCATTACATATTTTGTTTACTAGGAGATGAGGTTGAAAAATCTAGACATCGGTCACTAGATTACACTCACTTAGATTCTAGGAAATATATTGTGTTAAAGATTTTGGAAGAGTATAACGTTTAGTTCGAATCGCATCAACATTAGAAATATTTGATCGATCTAAACATGTTACAAATGATGATTAATCCCTGCACTATTTAAAATTTCTTAGAAACCACTTTTGAAAGGATTTTGTGAGACTCCATATATATATTATTGGGAGATATATCAAGAATAGATTATAGAGCTGGAACTGTACGACACAAACCTATGTATCTGTCACACAGAAGAATGATTACGTATTTTCTTTTTATGCGTAAAGGTTATTTATGTTTTTATATGTGTGTTTAGGTTTAGGGTTTAGACCATCTCTTGTTATCATATCAATAAACTCAAGTCATCTGAACGATTTGACTTCTTTCTTTCTCGACTTAGGCTTTAATCTTTGGCGAGTTTCTGTTTCTTTTTATTCGAGATGTGTTCTCAAATTCTTTTATACAACGTAGTCGTAGCTGTTGTTGCAGTCTTTAAGATGGGTTCTCTTTACTTGTGTTTCGTATTTGTCTCAGACGTGTTCTCAATTCACTTGATTCTACAAAGTTTTGTAGCCTTTGTTGCAGTCTTTGAGACATATCAAAAATAGATTGTATATCTAGATATGTGTGACACAAGTCTTTGTCTTCGTTCACACAGATGAACAATTACATATTTCTGATGAGACGTTTCTACTAGTCAAAGCAAATGAAGACAAAATAGTATTGAATCCATGAGCGCAACAATAGGATCTTTAAAGAATCTAAAGGATTATCCAAGTTCACATATATAAATGTATTTCAATCTTATCTTCCTCGTTATCTTTTAATTTCTTTCTCCCTATTGTTTCTTCGACTTTTGAAAAAAATTACTAGCATTTCAAATTCATATCAAAAATCAGAAAAAGAAAATTTACTACCACTCCCAGAAGTGAACCCGAGTGGGAAGAAGATCTAAACTAAACATGCAAAGAGAATATCCTTATACTCTATCAGGATATTTGCAAATGAATACACTTTCAATATCATTCAAAATCCTACGAAACTAATAATTAAATCTTATTGAATCGTTAACAACTTTATATATATATATATATATATATATAATCTCAAAACATCCTTTTAAAATCATCATAATATCTTTAATTTTATTAACACCCCATCAAAACAGAAACTAGCAATAAACTAGTTTCGTAAATCATAGTGAATCCAACATTCAAACACATAAAGGAAAGCATGCCCAAAAAAAAAACACACACAAGGGAATGGATATATAGAACCAAAATACAAAATTGATACGACACCATATTCAAATATAATAAACGACATTAACACAAATGGCGCAAAGAGGGGTTTTAGGGTTTAGGACGGAAACACAGCACGGCACACAGGACAGATCCCACTGCACCTAAGCCAAGCCTCTGCACATGTGCGATGAAACACGTGCAAACAAGGCATTCGACCCGCCGCCACATCTGACTCAACCTGGATCTGATCCATACATACCACACAATAGCCTTCATTCTCAACAACCACCGTCTCTAAGTGTTGTTCCACCGCCTCATCGCTCGCCGGAGCCACATCAAGTCTCACGTCTACATCAGCAACAACTTCATGAGGAAAGCTCCACACAATAACATTCATGGATACTTCTACCTTCTCCAGGTCAGAGAACACATTATCCTCCTTCAAAGCCCATATCTCATTAGTGAGCTTTCTAACAATCTGATAATAACAAGGAACATCAATCAAATCAAGAATGTGATAGACGTTGCTTAGTATTTGAGCCCTATCTCCACCGATCAGCCATTCTTTATCAAACTCGTGGGTTTGATCAACGGTTCGAGTTTCGACATTGTTAAAATCTTCTTCTTCTCCGTCTGAATATTCTTCAGGAGCAAGTGTGTAAGTCACCTCGAAATCAAACGTCAAGTTTGGGTTTTGGTGGAGATCACCCTCTTCTTTGTAGATCCGATCAAAGTAGACGAAGTTGTCGGGTTCTGCATTGGTGGCCATGATTTCTTCTAAACGATGGGTTTTTGATATTTAGAGTTTAATTAAGGTTTTGAGGAATTGTGAGACTTGAGAAAAAAAAATGAGTTCAATAGAATCTCCTTATCTTCGCTTGGAGGCTGTGTATGATTATGATCATATTTATATTAGGTTTTTTTTTGGGTCAACATATATATTAGGTAATTTTTTGGTCAACATTTATGTTAGGTAATTAGTTTTTTTTTTTTTTGTCAACATTTATATCAGGTAACTATTTTATTTTAGAGAAAATTTGGAAAATACTTAAAACTATTGTTGAATTTTGTAAATTAGACCCTCTAATTTTATTTTTGAGAAATACCCTATTTCAAGTATCAATTTATTAAAATATCCTCACTAAAACTTACTAAGAAATTAAACATCTCATTTAAATTTTCAAAATTATAATTAATTGTTTTTTGGTGATAAGTGATAACAATAAATCTTTTATTTTAGACTAAAATTTACCTGCAATCGTAAATGATCCTAAACATATATATATATATATGTGTGTGTATATAAGTATATATATCCAATATTCTGATTCTAATGATCCATTACTAATTTGCACACAAAAAAAATGATCCATTATTTTTCGTCAAATTAAACCACCCAGAATTGAATTTTGATTAAGACTTAACCAAATGGTTTGGCAAATTACTCATATATCAGAATAATGCTTACACCAAAAAAATTAGGTTTCCCTTTCTTTTTTAGGTTTTTACGTTTTTTTTTTTTTTTTGAAATTGACGAGAAAATATAGTGAAATAACGGTCATAGTTTTTAAGTCTAATAATATTATTCCGAATCTTGAGAGCTATCAGAGTCAAGCTGTTCATCAACACAAAGCAACATCTCATCATTAACATTATTTACTACTACTACTCCTACACCACTAACTTCTCCTAAAGCTGCAGAGGAAGAAGAAGCTCTTGTCACTTCTTCTTCTCCTGAAAACTTTGGCAGCTCTTCTTCTTCTTCTTCTCCCATGGAGACTGTTGTTCTCTTTCGCCTATCAGCAGCAATGCTGTCTTGGCTTGGGTTCTCTGTTTCTGAAGTTGGTTCTGTTTGCTTGGCTCCAACTGGCACGGGGAAGCCTGGGTGCGGCTCATCATCTGAACCTGCTGGAACCATCTGATCACAGCTCTCAAGTTGGGTAGTCATGGCAAACCCGGCTTTGTCTAGACCTGACTCTGGATCTGCTTCTGTGTTTGATGGGTTATTGCTATCTTTAGAAAGACAAAGGCCTGTGCAGAACCAAAAATCCAATGAAGTGCACAGTAACTAGAGAGAAAGAGAGAGAGACGGGTTGACTTTACCTTTCACAGTGTTGGGTTTTGTGCACTTGTATAGCGTTTTCTTGAGCAGGATTGTCCCAGGGAACACCATCAAGTTTGTTCTTTTGAGAGCCCCACGTTCTTCATCATCCATGGTTTTGAAGCCAAAACCTTCAGTCCAAGTTTCCACTAAACTCGGCAATGCAGCTACCACAAGCTTCTCCACTTTGAGAGACATAAGCATCTGCAGCCGAAACCAATGAAAAGAGAGACAATATGAGCTAAGAGATTATCAAGGTCAGCATCCGAGCAGTCCTGTGTGTCTATCATTGTACTAACTTTGGACATTATTAATTTGGATGGAGGTTCAAGAACAATCACATGGATATACTTTCTAAATATTGTACCTCTTCGATGGCAGCCACGAGGATTCTGCATATCCCCTGACGGCGATACTTGCTACAGGTAGCTACAAGAGGCATCTCTGCAACAGTCACTCCATGCACCCTGCAAACAGTAAAATGTGTTTTCATATGTAACTCGTTCCAGTGTGTGAAAGTGAAAGATTATTTCTAAGCATTAATTTACCGGTAGTGTCAAATATTAGTTTTGCTTAGATGAGAAATATATACATATATAAACACAAAAGAGCTTCATATATTGCCCAGAGGGTTCTATAACACATCTCAAACATGTGATAGCCATGAACTTGAATTTATTCATATTCATACTAACCTGATGGATGCTACTGAGATCATCACATCGTCCTTTTCCACAACCACTGTGTAAAACCCCTCAAAGTCTAAGCGAGCAAATTTTGACCTTGAAGTGCAACAAAGATTCAAAAAAGGTAAGAAAGGTCGATAAAATATGAAAAGCAGAACTTAAGGTACAAAATTAACACACAGAAACCAAAGTTTGCAAGCTAATGACATAAGGACGTTACCCCCAGTTGTATAGCGCATGAGGTATCATGTCAATACCAGTTCTCGCATCTACCATAGACTGAAAGCTTTCCTCCATAATTGATAGAGCAACAGCTAATTTCGAGTTGCATTCAGCCTTCAGTGCCAACCTTCGGACAGAATGAAACTTTTCATCTTCTTGAAAACATTTCAAAATTGTCCAAGACAGACCATCAGCAGTAGGGTTAATGACCCCAACACGAGAACTGAGACCAGTGTACACCTGCATTACACAAGTTACTTAATAAGATCTCAGAAAGTTGCAAAGCAGCTGTAACGATTTCTTTTGTAATATGTCATAGAGCCCAAGAGCAGGGAGAAAGATATTAAGTTCATTGTAAATCTAAAAAACAGTACTTAGAGACTAGGCATGATTAATACCTGCTCACACGTTTTACCACAAAAGTAGGTCTCTGGAAAGAGTTCTCTGCGTTTACTTATCCCTTGCAGACATACTCCATGATCTGATTAAATAAAAGCAACAATTATCAGCCAAAGTGGATTTCAAACCAAAATAACTAATGTGGGATCCAACTGTTGAGAAGAATAACTCCAAATTTGAGTTTTGCAAAGAATCAATTACTAAAGAAAGAAAAAAACTGAGGAAGTGCCGAGCCTGGCAGATAAACCCTGAGAGCGTTCAGCATCTACAACTGTTACTGATAACAGTAACATCTATACAACTGTAACTGATAACAGCAACATCAATCGTGACAACATCTCAGTGAGCCATGATAGAAGACAATCAGAAGCGATTTTTCATGTGATAGAGAAATGAATCGTAATTTCTAAGATTTGGCGAGAGGTAGAGGTGATTACATTTATGCGCACACTGGGAACATTTAAAATCCTGAGAGCGTTCAGCATGTACATTATCACTAACCAACTCTCTGCATATCCAACATGTGCAGCTTGAGCAATACCAACTTCCTTCAGGGAGCACCTGGATAGAAAGAGCAAAAGTATCTCTTGAGAGGGTATCAATTTACGGAGGATACAATTCTAGTAAGGTAAGTAATCCTGGTTATACTAATGCCATGTAATTTACTGGTGTTGAATCAGAAAAGATAACAAACTCAGCCGAGAAGTTTCACCCGTGTGTATGTTTTGCAAACAATCAATTACTGAGTTGCCAAAATTTAAACTATACTCTGAAGTGAGCCAGACATTACCTGCATTGATAAGCAAGCCTGATGGAAGGTAGATGGACAGTTATCACAGCAGATCAGCTCACCCCCATCACCACAAACTCCACAAGAATCATCATTTGGATCATCGTCAGAAGCTTCCTCTGATCTCCATCCACTTCTTCGGGCCTTATACTCAACAGACCAAGCTTCTAGCTGACATGAAGGAAAAGGCTTTCCTGACCCCATGAAAAGATTCAGACATGGACAGTTCTGGTTAAATCCAGCATGGTTCTTGAATTCAGAAAGTGATACAGTCATATTGCAACATGTACAGACCACTCCATCTTTAGTTACCAGGCCTGTTTTTACCACGGTATCATCATCTGGGTCTCGTAACTCGATTACTTCATCCTTAGAAATTACTTTGGTAGCTATCAACCATGATAAGATGGTTCTTGGACCTAAAATAGACCAATTTCCTTGACAAAATAGTTTTTCCCCGTTGCTTGTGCTTCGGGGAAGTAGCCTGCACCCTCCCCTATTGTTTCTTTTTTTTGTTCTAGCTTTTGCTTTCTGGGTTTTCTTTTTCTGGCTTGATCTACTAGCATTACCTTTGTTTCTGATTATTGGCAAAATCACAAGGTCATCATCCTCAGTAGAGTGCTTCCTAGCTTTCTTTCTTCCCTTCTTTGAATTTCCACATGAAGTCTTCATCTTATTATTCCTTAACCTTTCATCTCGATCTTCCTTTGAGATGAGGTCAGTGTTACCCATCTCTTTATCCTGGCATTCAAGGCTACCGAGAGAATTAGAATCTAGAGTATCATGTTGGCCCAAGGGAGTTGGTTTGATTTCTGATATTTTTTTGGATCTTCTGTGTAACTTCTTTCTCATAACACTTTCATCATGCATGTCTTCTGCTGTAAAATTTGAAGCTCCAATGCCCTTGCTAACTTCCAGCTCATCAATGCCAGAGATTTCCTTACCAATTCTGTTCTGCTTCTCTAGTCTTGAAGAAAATTTTTGAGGGGAAACTTTAGTTTGTCCCTCAAGATCTGAATTAATCTCTAGGTTAGCAGTATCCACGTCATAAACAAGATGACTGCCTTCAGATACTGTCAGCACACTTTCAGGACAGCCTGAAATCATGTTCAAACAACTTGCATCTTCTTTCTTAAACTTGTCAATAACTGAATTCCTTGCAACTTCAACTTTATTTCTTTTTCTTAACGAACTAACTTGCTTAGAAATGAAGACAGCAGTCACAAAAGGCTCCAAGGTACTCCACCAAAGTGCACGTGTGTTAGGAAGATTTAAATTTTTCATGTTCTCCTCGATGTCCAGCAATGTAAGAGAGAGATCGGACCAGAAGTCATTGATACCGGTCCATTTCTTAGTACCCTTATCCATTAACTTATGATCAGCTAATAGGATCCCACCCAATGATCTCCAAGCTGGCCCAAATTCACGAAATTTCCGTCCCTCTGGGGATACGTAAGATGTATCTCGGTATTTCTTACCTGATCTTTCGCGCTTCTCGATTTTCCATCTGACAGCAGTTAGCAACTTACAGACATACTTGTAGAGAAGAGGACGAGGGTCCTCTTTAGGATCAATCTTTAGACAGGTTTTAGACATAATTAACTCATTAGGAGATACTTTAGATCCATCACTCAACTGTAATGGGAAGTAAGCCTTCTCACTATGAGGCGTAGATGCACCTGCACAGATCATTCTGGTCGCGAAACTCTCCTGAGAAACAGGAGAGGCAATTGCTTTAAATTCCTTCACATCGCATCTGTCCAAGTTTTGTGACTTACACTTTTCTGAGACAATGCCACCTAGATAAACTTGTCTTCCTTTCTGGATGCTTTGCTTCAGCAAATATGAGCTAGTTGAAACACCCTTGTTAGATGATTCAACTAAATAGAGAGGTATTGTTTCTCTAGCTATATCCGAATCTGGGAAACCGTAGAAACCCGATCCCTTTTCTTCGTCCCTTGCATCCAAATGCTTAGTACCTGAAAGCTTGACTCTCTTAGCTCTTGTGTTAAATTCTGAACCATCTTTTGAAGCAGATGGCTCAAAACCTTGTAGAGTTGCATATCCACTTGTTACGACAGAGTTGTCATAGTTGGAACTGAGAGAGGAATTGACATTCTTAATGGAATCAGATTCGAAGTTAATAGCTCCAGTAACAAGACATCTTGTAGTAGTATATCTGAGATCAGTTCCAAAGAAAACTTGTTTGAATATCTGATGATCCTCATATGACCCCTCAAAACTGTCGTCACCTCCTAACATCTCAATCTCAGCTTCGCGAAACATGTTTAAATTCTAACTGCATATTCCACTTCACCTGCAATACGAAACAAGCATCAAACAGATCATTTTTACATTTAGGTTAAGGATAGTACATTTAGGTGAAATTGTTGGTATACTAAAACTGTCAGGGAAGCCAAAATTGGGTTTGGGTTTCTTCAGGAGAAATAGAGATCGACATGAGTCTCTCAAATCAAAAATACATGGCCATAAGCAGAACAAGATGGATTCAAAGCAAAGATCCGACCGAAGCAGTTAAGGAAATTGTCTAATTAGAGTGAAACGAAAAGGGGAAATGCGTAAGATTACCAGCATGCAGAATGGATCAGAGCAGCAAAAATTGGTTTGAATCAGACAAAAGAGTGCAAAATCTCACTGAAATGGTCTGATTTCGGCCTCCCAACCACCGCAAGTGGGAAACGCATTTTCATTTCCATATCATATCACGTTCTCCGCACTCACTCACTCTCTCTCTTCTCTCTCCTTGCCTCATCCCTCTCTCAATTTGCTTCTGATTTTTTGATTTTCTATACTTCTGGAAGAACCCCACCTCTCATTCTCTTAAATTCAATCAGATTTTATTAATAATTCACGAATTTTACCTCCTGAATCTGCCTCTTTTCATTTCCCCCTATCACTTTCTACAGTGTTGTTGTACTCACCATTGGCTATTTCTCTTTTTTTTTTTTGTATTGTGTGCTGTCGCCAAAAGGCATCTTTTTATTTATTTTTATTCATTTTACGGGAAAAGGCATCTTCAATTTTTCACCTTGAGATTCTGTCTCCTCTGATGACAACGGACCAGCAGCGTTATAGCCTTATACGACTACTTAATACGATTAATTACACAAATTAAAAAACCCAATTATTTGCTTTTTCTTCGTTATCTCTCTGTCTCAAATTCGTAATCCAGTTAATAAAGACCATATCGCCAATTAACTAACAGATAAATTGGTATAAAAAAAATTTAATTGCCAGGTTCTTAACGTTTTTTTTTTTTAAATCATTTCAGTTTACGTTCTTTCTTAAAATAAAGTCATCACCGATTGTAACTATCTGGTTTTAATCATAATCTCTTTGTTTTAATATTTATAATCAATCTATGTTAAGTGGATGATTTGTCATTTGCGCGGGGAATATTTACGTGTCTTAACGATAACATCATACAGGTGCATGCGATACTGGACGATCAGCTTTAATGGAACTCAACTAATAGGTTGTTTAACTTATTTCATGTGAAGACATTATTACACGTTTTGTATTAACTATCAATAAGGCACGTTTTGTATTAATTTGCAATAAAGCTCCGAATCTTGAGATAGAGTACAGTATTTTGTTTTCTTATTCAATTTTGACATATGAGAAATCCAAAAAGTACATGTACTAATGTACCGATGTACTGATGAAAACGACTTTGGTAGGTGAAGTTATTTGTTTTTATATAAACGGGATAGATCGCAGATATTTGTGTCAATTTATATTTAAATATTTAACAATGGTTTAAATGAAACCGTAGAACTCATTCTTTAATTCTGAATCACATAACGAATCTTCGACTCACTTGACCAAACTCATGAACCACTCGTACGTTTTTGGTTATATTCGGCTTCTTTTTTTTTTTATCGAGACATTCTTTTCATCCTAAACTGTAATTTTAATAATATTGGAGTTTATGGTACCAACGAAGCGATGATGCTAAACACACACAAAACAAGTGATTTTAACCTAGTTTTATTTTTTCTTTTACAATAAAAGTGGAGTTTGACACATGTCTCTGTTTATCGTTATCATATCCGACACGTTGAGTTTTTTTATACAATATTTTGGACCAGATAATGGGTATTGATATTTTATTGTACGTCGCCTGTTGGGTAAGATAGATCATAATGGGAATCATATTTTCCAATGTGATCAAATTTGTTACCCTTACTAACTTATATGATCATAATGGAAACTGTTGAAGTTATATTTGAGGTCTCGTCATAGATTGAACCGGACCTGATATCATCAAAATACTCAAGTACTATTCAGACAACTTAGTATCTGGATATCTTATACCAAACATCCAAAAGTCGATCAAGATAAAAACTTAATACATAGCCAAAAAAAATTCGGATGACAAATCAAATCAAAATATCCACGAATACTCTTTTTAATTATTTACCCGTGTAGATATCTCCACCCATGCTTTTAGCCTATGAACAAATTTGATTTTATTAACATAGACGAAATTATATTAGAAACTGGTTAATTAGGCCAATGACTCAATCTCTAAGTCAATATCAATCGGAGGAAAATGACTTACAAATACAATATATCTATTTATCAATTGTGCATCCGATTTATAATTTTAAGACGATGCATAAAAAAATAAAAACTGAATACGAGAAAATAACTGGTTGACGTGAAAAAGAGGATCACTATGTCGGCTTCGATGTTATATGGATTAAGATTATAGAGACACTTCGTCTCAAAATAAAATAAAATCAAGGCTGTAATAAAAATGAAACGGAAAAATGTGTTTTTGGTTTCTCAACCCCGACAAAATCGTCGACTCGATCTTCCTTGAATTCACCGATTCATCCCAGCCCCCTAAAAAATGATCTTCATGCTTCCAAAACCTATCTGCCGTCGTAGTTTACCGGCTTATGGTAGGGATCATATTTGGTTTAGTTTAGTAACAAATTGCGTGTGAAAAGCTATTTGAACTTTAAAGGGTAGGAGTTGGTACCTTTTTGACCGGCTAACACTACCATAAAGCCATAAATCATTGGAACATTAAAGAAAAGAAAAAAAATATTCCGGTTCAGAAGTTCGTCCGGTTTACACGTGCTTGCACAAAATTAAGAACCGGGACGTGATCTCGTTGTTTAGATTCTTTTTTCTCGCTAACTACACGCCGTCTTACTTTACCGAGAACAAACTGGCTTTTATGAGTTTATCCAATACGCTGACGTGTAAGGTTGAAAGGAAAATCAGCGCCGCGTTCCACCAATCAGTACTTGACACGTCTCCATCGAGTTCGTTTTTCCTCTGCTTACATCATCGCATACGTCACCTTTTTTGTTTGTTTTTGACGCATACGTTACCTTTCGTCAAAGTGATTAAAAGGAAGTCTAAAATGGCGTCGTCACCACTAAGTTCTCTCACTATTTTAACCCCATTAGTGACACTCCTTTCTTCTCCACTCAACTCCATTTCCCTTTCTTCTACAGTACGATCTTCTTGACTCTACCATCTTTTCTCGAATCTCAGAAACTATGGCTCCATCTACGAAGACGGTGAGTGGGCTTCACGATCACGAGATCATATTTTTTTCCTTCCTCGTACGTAACGGATCTTTTGTGATCATGTAGTTTCTCTTGATGGATTTTTCTTTTTCTTTGGCGTCGTTTAGGTTTTGATCCCTATTGCGCACGGTACAGAGCCTCTAGAAGCGGTGGCTATGATCTCCGTGTTGCGGCGAGGTGGTGCTGACGTGACGGTGGCTTCCGTCGAGGCTCAGGTTGGCGTTGATGCTTGTCATGGCATCAAGATGGTCGCCGATACTCTTCTGTCTGATATTACCGACTCCATTTTCGACCTTATCGTGCTTCCCGTAAGTCTCTCTACTAATTTATTTCTTAGCGTGTAACTTAAGAATCAAGGAGATGATCAGAGGGAATTGTTGGTTTACCTCAAGGAACAACCCAAAAGTGGATCGATCAATAAAGCTTTAATAATCAATTAGCACTCTTAATTTAGTGTCGATAGTGATGTTGATAGTTCCTGCAAAGAAACGGTGGACGCATGACTTATTGCAACTTTTTCGACTTGAGAATTGGTTTACTGATATTCGTTCTGATTAATATGATTGGTAAAAGGGAGGGCTTCCCGGCGGCGAGACTCTTAAAAACTGTAAACCATTAGAGAATATGGTAAAGAAACAAGACGCAGATGGGCGACTCAACGCAGCTATTTGTTGTGCTCCTGCGTTGGCTCTTGGTACTTGGGGTCTACTCGAGGGCAAAAAAGTAAGTCAGAACCGAAGAACGTTTATTTTACTTGTTTTAGTTCTTGTCTAATGTCTGGATTACATGGGTTTTGTTGCAGGCAACGGGTTATCCGGTTTTTATGGAGAAACTTGCGGCTACTTGTGGCACTGCTGTTGAGTCAAGAGTGCAGATAGATGGACGGATAGTGACCAGTCGTGGACCAGGAACCACCATTGAATTCTCCATCACGCTTATAGAGCAGTTGTTTGGGAAAGAGAAAGCTGATGAAGTCTCTAGTATCTTGGTATGCTTTTGTCTCTGCCTCATCAAATCTGAAAACGGAAAGAGATCTTTAGTGATTGATTTCTATTAGAAGCAGCATTCAAACTCGTTTTGTCATTTCCTCTTAGACTCATTTGTTCTTGTTTTGAAATCAGCTGGTTCGTCCTAACCCTGGTGAGGAGTTTACTTTTACGGAGCTTAACCAAACAAACTGGTCATTCGAAGATACCCCTCAGGTATATCATATATGTTTGATGGTCAAATGGAACATGCTGCGTTATAAAGCTTTTGTCTTTCTTTATCCATAACTGTTTATCTGACAGAAAGATACTGTTTTCCTTTTTCAGATTCTCGTTCCCATTGCAGAGGATTCAGAGGAAATTGAAGCTATTGCGCTTGTAGATATCTTGAGGCGGGCAAAAGCAAATGTGGTGATTGCTGCAGTTGGTAACAGTTTGGAAGTTGTAGGATCTCGCAAAGCTATACTAGTAGCAGATGTGCTTCTAGATGATGTTGCAGAGAGGTCATTCGATCTCATTGTGTTGCCTGTGAGTAGTGCTAACTTTCAAAAGATGAACACTAATAAAGAAAGTTTTGAGATTCATTGACAAATAACCAAACTTCTTTGATCAACCTATAGGGCGGTCTTAACGGTGCTCCAAGATTAGCAAGCAGCGAGAAACTGGTGAATATGTTAAAGAAACAAGCAGAAGCAAATAAACCATATGGAGGAATCTGCGCATCGCCTGTTTACGTTTTCGAGCCTAATGGTTTACTCAAGGTGCATAGACTAAATCAGTACTAGAGTTGTAACTTCTTGTCTATATCTTAGGTCAATAAATTGAGATAAGAGAGATTGTTTTGTATAGGGTAAGAAGGCAACTACCCACCCAGTTGTGAGCAACAAACTCTCGGACCAGAGTCACATTGAGCACAGAGTCTTGGTGGATGGAAAGGTCATAACGAGCAGAGCTCCAGGGACTGCAATGGAGTTTTCCCTTGCGATTGTAGAGAAGTTTTATGGACGAGAGAAAGCGCTTCAGCTCGCAAAGGCAACACTTGTGTGATTTTTCAAACAAATAAAGTGTGAGAGGGACTTGAATAAAAAAGACTTTGCCTTAAGTTGGTGATGAGTTGCTTTGTCATATGAGCTTTGGCTGGTGGGGTGTGTAATTTATGTCTTTATGAAATGAATAAACGAGATTCCTTTTATGTGAACTGAGTGTGAAGTAAAAAAAAAAAAAAAAAATGTATATGGCCGATATTTTCTTCAAACCTCTGGAAGAGTTAGAGAGAGATATTTTATTATCCAAATTCACCTAACAATAACTACAAAATACGAATTTACCCCCAGGTTTAGCTTTGGCAATATTTGTAACCATTTCTTAATATAATTATTTATACCAAATTAAGTGCAATCAAATCGTTAATCTGCAAAGATAAACACAAATTTATCATTTTCAAAAATTTTAAAGCAGAATCAGTCTTTGCAAAAATGTGTTTACTTATAACTTTTAGTTAAAGTTGGGGCAATTTTATTGCATCTGATAAGATCAAGGGGTATTGCCGTAGATTTCGTTGTTTGTTCAGTTATGATTTACCGAAAATACCCTCGATTCACTAGTGATCTACTATTAAACCCTCACAAAACCCTTGATATCATTTCTGGCTTATCTGTTTTCCCATTTCCTAGGGTTTTATCTGCGAAACCCATCGAGAGCTTCCATGGCGACTCACACCATTTCTCGCTCCATTCTTTACCGACCTGCGAAATCTCTTTCCTCTCTGTTCACGAGATCCTTTGCTTCATCTGCTCCTCCAGCCAAAACCCTGGCATCTTCTCTTTACACGTTGTCTCTGCTCAGCCGATCCCGTCCTCTCGTCGCCGCTTTTTCCTCAGTTCTCCGTGGTGGCCTTGTGTCTGTTAAAGGTCTTTCCACGCAGGCTACATCGTCTTCTCTGAACGATCCGAATCCCAACTGGTCTAACAGGCCACCAAAGGAGACGATCCTGCTCGATGGTTGCGATTTCGAGCACTGGCTTGTCGTCGTGGAACAACCTGAGGGTGATCTTACTAGAGACGAAATCATTGATAGCTACATCAAAATCCTAGCTCAGATTGTTGGCAGGTAAAACTCCAAATTCAGAAGTCTCTTTGTGTATCTTCTTCTAGGGATTTTAACTGAGAAAATCCACTATGTTAGTGTACTATATGTTCTTTTGGGTTACTATGTTCAAGCTTTCGATATGCTAGAATCCATATGATAGATCTGTGTGTTTGCTTAAATCATTTTTGAAGCATATCTCGTTTTGAATATCACAGTGAAGAAGAAGCCAGGATGAAGATCTACTCGGTTTCAACTAGGTGCTACTTTGCTTTTGGAGCTCTTGTGTCTGAAGATCTTTCTCACAAGCTAAAAGGTAACACTTGCCTTCTTACGTTTAAATTTTCCCCATTTATGTGTTAAGATCCGCCTTCTAATTTCTCTATGTAACTCTCCAGAGTTGCCAAAGGTGCGCTGGGTTCTTCCTGATTCTTATCTGGATGTGAGGAACAAAGACTACGGAGGTAAGGCTTAGTGTGTTTTCTGTATCACAAACCGAGAATTAGGGGATTTGCTTTACTCTTCCATCATACTTACTAGTTTTGAATTGTTTATAATCTGTAGGTAGTCTTCTTCACTCTGTGGATTTGTTACTTGCTCGATGCCCTTGTATTAGATTGACAAATAGGGCCGATTTGTATCTATTTCTAGTTGATTAACATTTCTGGAAATTAATTTGGGTGTTTATGTTAGAATGATTTGTGATATTGATTTCAAGACTGATATGTTAGAATGTTGCTTTGTTGAGAGTTTAAATCTTTCTGGTGATCCTATTAGAGAGTTAGTTTGATGTGAGTTTTTTTTAATTGACTTTCAGGGGAACCTTTCATCGATGGGAAGGCTGTTCCTTATGATCCTAAGTATCATGAGGAGTGGATAAGGAACAATGCTAGAGCTAATGAAAGAAACAGACGCAATGACCGTCCTCGCAACTTTGATAGAAGCAGAAACTTTGAGAGGAGAAGAGAGAACATGGCAGGAGGCCCTCCTCCTCAACGTCCTCCCATGGGAGGCCCTCCTCCTCCTCCGCAAATGGGTGGCTCTGCACCTCCTCCCATGGGGCAGAACTACGGGGGACCACCACCACCCAACATGGGAGGGCAAAGGCCTCCACCAAACTATGGAGGAGCACCACCACAAAACAACATGGGTGGACAGAGGCCACCACCAAACTATGGAGGAACACCACCCCCGAACTATGGAGGAGCACCACCACCTAACAACATGGGAGGAGCACCACCACCTAACTATGGAGGAGCACCGCCACCAAACTATGGAGGAGCACTGCCGCCAAACTATGGAGGAGCACCGCCTCCAAACTATGGAGGAGCACCACCACAGAACAACAACTACCAGCAGCAGAGTGGTGGAATGCAGCAGCCACAGTACCAGAACAACTATCCACCTAACCGGGATGGCAGCGGGAACCCGTACCAGGGTTAAAGTAGTTGATGCAGTCTTGGCTTTCCTTTGAATCATGCATTCTGGACTATGTATAGATATTTTAAGGAAGGGAGAATGCTATGGCTAGACTTAATAGCTCCTTTTGTCTTGAGTGTTTATCAGTCTGGTGTCGTGAGAGAATAGCCTAAGTTACTGTGGCATGGTTAGAACTATCTACTCTTGTGTTTTGTTCTTTTTAGTTTAAATCCTAAATCGATCTTTAAGAAATCTCAAGAGGTTCACTGGAAGTTCTTAAACTTGGAATCCACTTGGAGATGAACAAAGCATCTCTTTCAATCAAACCACAGGATGATGAATATACGGAATGACAATAAGATCAAACATAAAACAAAGAGATTACAAACATATAATTGTTTCAGAAAAATCCCAAACTTCATTGCCACTAAATTGTTAATACAAGAAATTGATTTATATACATTGATAGAGAGGAGATGATTTAATGATCAAATTTGTAAATGTTGCAAGAGCGACTCTACTTGCTTTCTAGCTTTCTTTGCCTTGGCTTTAGCTTGCTTTGCTTTACGTTTAGCCGTCCAAGATTTGACCATCATCTTCTTCAAAAGCTCCGGGTGACCTCTCACAAAATCATCATGTCCAAATTCCCATTGCCCAGGTCCCTCAACTCTTTTAAAGCCATAATACTGAAGCTCAGAGACAAACTGTGAGAGATTACTTCCAAATTCTATAGATTTCGGCAGAATTTTTCTGCTAAGCTCTCTCAGATTCCAGATAATGAAACTATCGTTGCTTTTGCTCCACGAGATAATTGGATCCAATGAAGGATCATCCACAATCTGATATATCCTGATGTAGAATCAAGGCAATCCCCTCGGGAAACTGTGATGAACCATCCCTAAACACTTGAAGAAGCCAGAAATCCTCAATTACAGTATATTGGAGAAACGAAGAACACAAACTTTTCGACGATCTCTAAACTAAGCAAGAGGGGAAAAGCATTATTTATAATTATAGATGACGGTCAAGAAGATAACAAAGTTTCCTTTTTCTTTTTTCTATTTCCTTCTTTTTTTTCCTTTTCCTAACTAGATTATGGAGAGAAAAGCGAGCGCGAGAGATGGGCCTGTTGTTGGGCTTTTATTTTTTTGGTATCTTATTATGTCTATGGTTGTAAATCCTAGCCCAGAATCCGAAATTAAACATATTAGGTCTAAATGGTGACAGAGAATCAGGCGGAATTGTAAATTTTTTTAAAATTTTTGGTGATTTTTGATACAATCTAGCAGAATAATTTAGAATTCAAATAGTAACAACTAAATCTGGCTGAATTTGACAAAAAAATTTTAACATAAACTTATGAAAATATTAATTAAACAATTTTAATTTTCATCAATATTAATTAAATAAAATACATGAACTTTTTGGATACCAAAAAAATACATATTTTTTAAATGTTATAATACATAAATTTTTAAATTGTTTCTATTTTACATCCACGAGTTGACGGAAAGTTTGTGTTAGGCCTGGACAAAATACCCGAAAGGATTATAAATTCCTATATCTAAAGAATCAAAACCGAACCCAAACCAAACAAAGAACCAAATGGATACCCAAAATTATTAATTATATTTAGACTTGTTATAACTCAATTCCAAAATTACAACTATAAAGCCAAAAATATTAATTACTTTTAGACCAAAATATTTTAAAGAACTGAATTATTTAGTTATATTTGTGAAAATTAACCAAACTTTATTCAAAATTAACCAATTTTTTAGTTTTTGTTATGAATAAATCTATATTATGTGAATGCCCATTATGGATCCATTAGAATGTTCTAAAATACTTGTACTTCAAGCTAAATCCTAGCTTTGTATCCTTATATATATTGTATATGTCTCATTAATAATAACAACAACAAGAGAACTATTCCTCAATCTCTTTTGTTCACAACACGTTATAAGCACGACTCTAGCCGTTTGAGCAAATAAACATTAACCACCTACACAAAAAAAACCTACCCGTTTGAGCTTAGAAAGATATCTACAAAACCCTTAAGATATCCACAAAACCCTAGCCGTCTGAAAAAAAAAAAAAAAATCTTTCGGCCAAAACTCTAGCCGACACCATCTTCGTCTCACCTCCAAAACCACCGAGATAAGTATTTACGATCATGTTCTAATACACCTGCTTGGTACTTATTGATTATGCTTTGTACACATGCTTCGTAATACACATGATTACCTCATGTCTTGTCGTTTTATGTTTTTATTCTTTATTATAGTATTATCGAATGAATCCATCATAGTATTTAATAATTTAATTAGTTCTCGAAACCATATTTCATAACAATTGAATTATATTTAAATTAAATAGATCGTTTATTGCTTGTTATTGATTATGATCGCAACATTTAATAATCATCATTTATTTCGTTACTATTTTATTGTTTGGTTAAGATGGTTTGATAGTTTGAGTTAGTTTCGTAAATCGAAATCCATGTTTTGTTGTTTTATCAATGAGATTCATAAGAATGTTTATTTAACTTATCACATATGATTTATTAAAAATTGTTACTTCATAGATCATTGGTTTGAGTTGGTTTATATTTGATTTATAGATAACTAATTTTTTGGGACATGTTTTTCTCTTTGATCTGAGATGTATAACGAATGGAATTCTGCCCAAATTGATGTCATCTCTGTTCTCTATCAATGGTGTCTCCGATCTATTCATCTCTATTACTAATCGAGATAAGTATTTATGGTTTATATCTATCCTCACGTGCTTTTATCATAATATGAGATGAATAATTAATGTTTTATGTTATTTGTGATGCATCTCAATAAACTGGTATGTTAGTTTAAAATTATAGTAAATTGTGATGAAGTGATTTTATGATGGATAGAAAATACTAGAATTTAAGCATTAAATTTGTTTAACCCAAATTTGCACGAATTTTTCGGTTATAAAATATGCACTGTTTCTGTCATTAAATTAAATTAGAAAAAAAATTCCGAATTTGCATAGATTTTGGTTAGTAGATATTCACTGTTTTCTATTACTAAATAGAATATAATTTGACACGAATTTTGCAAAGATACGATTTTATTTCGAATTTTGCACAGAACATTATTATCCCGTATTTTGAAAAAAAAAAAATGTTTTCGCACGGATTTTGCACGGCATGATTACTCACGAATTTTGCACGGCATGATTTCTCACGAATTTTACACATATAATTTTCTAGTTTTATTCAAGATTTTATAAATTATGGTTTCGCACCGATTTTTCACAGAACATGATTTCTCACAGTTTTTCATCAATTGAAAATTTAGCACTGAATTTGCACTAGTTCTTTAATGATTGTTTGTTGTCATGTATACACGAATTTTGTATATTCTTATCAATTGATCTCTTTAGGTGAATTTAATTGTTTGATTGATTAAGAACCTAGTTAGATGTCATGTTAATAACGAACTAGTAAATGTTGTTTGATTCTTTTATATTATATAACTATGATTTATTTGAAGTTTAGTTCTGTATGTTACGTAAACCAAAAGTTTACTACGAAGCAGAAGTTCATGAAAAATCTCACTATTTGGCAAAACCGGTCAAGCCATTCCGGTTTAGTGATGATGCGAAAGAAAATCATACTTGCTTGCTTGGAAGCAAGCTTATGGCTTTTCACTGCCCAATAAATTTGGATACTGTCAGTTTTCTAGTACACCATATACAAGGAGAGTTGGTGGACTGATCACCCAGTAGCAATCTGACGTTTACGAAGGTATTTGGTTAATTGATAATGTTGGTGAATTCCACTAAAATATGTGTTGAGCATCACATCAGACCATTAAATTATTATATGATCTCCCCATCATATTGGTTTTGGTCAGGAACCAGATATTACCCATTTAAAATTTTTTTAATGTGATATATAAGTTGCTCCACCACAGCAATTTTAGATGGGACCTCAATGGAGGTTAGAAAAGTATGTTGGATATGAAACTCTTTTGAAAAGGAAAGTGTTATTTCAATGAGTCAGTATTTCCAACATAAGGGGAATAAAATAAACAGCTGGAAAAGAAATAGATTGAAAAGAGTTATCAATGATTGATCCTTGTTGTAGTAAAGAATGTGAACTACAAATATAACTCATTTACAAAGTTCAGTGTATCGATTGTCAGACGCTTACTGACCGAATCTAGTGATAAAGTCACATACTTCAGCTGTGCTCCGATTGTAATTGATGTCTCAAAAGGACAATATCAACTGCAAGTGAGTTCCAAAAAAAAATCCTCGAAAAATAAAAGTAGCAGATATTAAAAATGGCAGGACCGAGGTAATAGAAAGAGTAAAGATCTCTAGAAGAGACATTAAACATGACAAATAATGAAATCCAGGTACCTGGTAGATAAATAAGAGATTTTAACTAGTTAAATCATGTCGTAATATTTGTGCATGCAATGTAGCAGTTGATGTAAGGATAAAATCGAGGATCTTAAACCGCAGTATAAAAGTATATAAGTACAGAAGTTTATGGAAAAGTGTATGTACACAAAGTGATGATTGGGCAATCATTAAAAATAAGTATTTGGACCAGTAGTCCGTAAACAAGTGGGACAAAAAGAATGAAAATTATAAATTTATGAGAGATACATAAAGGTTCTTAGAAAAACCTGGAATTATCTTGTGGTGGAAGCAACTACTTTTAGATTCCTCATTAGTCTGGCAATAAGTGAAAAAAAAGTTGGTCCCAGGATTTAAACTGCTAGAAGCAGCTAAAAAAAATTTAAACTGCTAGAAGCAGCCATATTCAGTGGAATATTTGATTAAAGATCATGAGATGAAAGCATTTATTTGGATTGTGCATGAGTTTTGCATGTGTTAGAGTCTTTTTGACATTTGCAGATACTAAATTTGGTGATACCCAAAATTTGCACGAACCGTGTTTTGCACGATTCAGATTATGCTAGTACTGCACAACCGAAATTATGTACGAATTTTGTATTTCCTACAGATCTGATTATACCCGAATTTTGCATGGTTTTTAACCTCTATGATTTTTACACAGACCAAAAGGATATTTAATATGAACATCATTGAAACTCTTGAAGAGTTCTTGCAAATATTGTGATGAAAAGTTCCTTGAAGGATTTAACATATACAATGCTGAAATATGTTTGGTCCAGAGGTACCATACTTAAAGTGCTACTTGAACAATTTAGTAACTCTTACGAGGAGAAGAATATGATTGGAATACATCTCCTAAAGATGATGATTTTAAGAGGGAGAAATATGAATATGTGTAGTTGTACTCTTTTCCTTTTTCATGGTTTTTTATCCCAATTGGGTTTTTACATGAAAAGGTTTTTAACGAGTCAACAAAAAATACACAAATGATAAGATACCTAAAGGGAAATGTTGTAATCCCAATGATAAAGGTCTATCATTCTTTTAAACTATCTATTATACATTAATGAGATTGTTTGTGGCGAAAAGAGAATGATCAAGATTAGTAATCTCCGAGACCCATGAACTGCAGAAGGACAACAATGTACGTGGATTGAAGATTCGTTCAAGTGAAGATTTTGCAAACTAATTTCTAAAGACATTTCAAACTGTTACTTTCAAGAAGTTAGTTCACCAAGACTGGATCGTGTCGTCTCGAAGATCAGTGATGTACTCATCAGGAGGAGTAAATGCGCGCTGCACTCTTTTTCCCTTAACTATGGTTTTTCCCACTGGGTTTTCTAAGTAAGGTTTTTAAATATGCAGCATCTCAAGCGCATTGAATATCAATTTACATCCAAGGGAGAGTGTTATGAATAAATCTATATTATGTGGATGCCCATTATGGGCCCATTAGAATGTTCTAGAATACTTGTACTTCAAGCTAAACCCTAGCTTTGTATCCTTATATATATTGTATATGTCTCATTAATAATAACAACAACAAGAGAACTATTCCCCAATCTCTTTTGTTCACAACAGTTTTTATAATATTTCGGGTATATGAATCTGACCCAAACTCGGATGGAACCAAACCGAACATGAACCAAAAAATTATAAATACATGAATGTGTCTTAGACATTGGAACCCAAAAATCCAAAAAAATCGAAAGATCCAAACCGAAGATCTGAAACTGAACCCGAACAAGTATCCGAGAACACCTATATTTGTTTTTTTTATTGCTAAATCTGACAGAATTTGATTAAATAACAAATGGTAACGGCAGAATTGTTGAATCTAGCGGAATCTAACTAATTTTTTTTTTTATGTTACCATTTAGGGCCATTGTTTGTTTTGTAGCTAATATGATAATGAACCAGAAAATAATATTTCAGTTCCAAAAACAGAAGTTTGATTGGAAACTTATAGATTTCAGCTAACTTGTGACACCAGAGTTGCCGAAGCTGCAGCTGCTATGCCATATCCTAGAAAGGTGCATAAGAAGACAACATCAACATGCAGAGATTGTAACTTGTTATTTATTTTTGTTCAACAGTATAACCCAAGCCTAAACCACAAAAACAAACCTGAAATAGTGAAGTATATTATAGGCATAGCCTATCAACACATCACGACACAAACTAAAACATAACATCTCTTTTTTTGTTTTATCTTTGTTATAATACTCCTTTCTTCGATTCTCTCATTTTTTTCTCTCTTCTTCTTCAGGATCCCTGAATTTCCCACTCAAGAATGTTGAGATCTCTGCTTGTTCGATCCGCTTCCTCAGTGAAGCAGGGGCTTCTCCTCAGAGGATTCGCCTCCGAATCTGTTCCCAATCGCAAAGTCGTCATCCTCGGCGCCGCCGGTGGGATCGGTCAGCCTCTTTCTCTCCTGATGAAACTTAACCCTCTCGTCTCCTCTCTCTCCCTCTTTGATATCGCCAGCACTCCCGGCGTGGCCGCTGACGTCGCCCACATCAACACCCGATGTCAGGTGTTTTCATTTTTCGGTGTAGAATTGATGATCGTCCACAATATTTTGTTACTTGTATTGGTTTTAAAATCTGTAAATCCTAGTCATTGGTGGGTTTTCATGTGGCAGGTTAGTGGATTCATGGGTGATGATAATTTGGGGAAAGCTCTTGAAGGAGCTGACCTCGTCATTATTCCAGCTGGTGTCCCGAGGAAGCCAGGCATGACTCGTGATGATCTTTTCAACATTAATGCTGGAATTGTCAAGAATCTCAGCATCGCCATCGCCAAGTACTGCCCACATGTAATTATATTCCTCTCATCTCTCTCTGTTTTTGTTACTGTTTGTTCACGTTCACTAAACCAAGAACATAGTTTGACCTAGCTTCTTCTACTAACTTTACTCTTGATTTGGTATTCAAACCAAATGATTTCTCTTTCTTGAATCAGGCACTTGTTAACATGATCAGCAACCCTGTGAACTCCACTGTTCCGATTGCAGCAGAGGTTTTTAACAAGGCTGGTACTTACGATGAGAAGAAACTGTTCGGTGTTACCACTCTTGACGTTGTTAGGGCCAAGACTTTCTATGCTGGAAAAGCAAATGTCCCTGTTGCAGGTTGCTCTTCTTGCCTTTTTCTAGGATGGTTGGCTGAATTATTAGCATTTAGTCATTGGCCTCTAACGAAATATATAAATGTTATCCCTTTTTATAGCTTCTGATGTATAGTCTCTAATGCTTGCGTTGCGTATGCAGAGGTTAATGTTCCAGTTGTTGGTGGTCATGCTGGCATTACCATTCTTTCTCTCTTTTCTCAGGTTACCTATCTACTGCCTTCCCTCCCTTCTTCTTCTCTCTTTCTCGTCGTCCTCAAAGTGTTTTGTTTGATAATATATAGGCTAGTCCTCAAGCCAACTTGTCGGATGATTTAATCAAGGCCCTCACAAAGCGTACCCAGGACGGAGGGACAGAAGTCGTGGAGGCCAAAGCTGGCAAGGGTTCAGCTACATTGTCAATGGCGTAAGTTCAAAATTGTCACTTTTTGTTTCTGCAATGATTGTAAGATACTGCCATTACGCACTATCAACTTATCACAAAATCTCCTCTTTCTGGTATTCTTATTACACAATGTCTTTTGGTCATGTGTTTTGTTTATTATCTTATGAAACTCTATTTCTGTGGAAGCTATGCGGGAGCACTCTTTGCTGATGCATGCTTGAAGGGACTCAACGGTGTTCCAGATGTGGTGGAATGCTCATTCGTCCAATCTACCATCACCGATCTTCCTTTCTTCGCCTCAAAGGTAAAAGTGTACCAAAAACTATTAACCATATAATCAGTCACCAGTGTGGTCACTTGTCTCTGTTTGATTTGGCAGGTAAGACTGGGGAAGAACGGTGTAGAGGAAGTGCTAGATCTTGGGGCACTCTCAGACTTTGAAAAGGAAGGCTTAGAAGCCCTCAAGGCAGAACTCAAATCCTCTATCGAAAAGGGAATCAAATTTGCCAACCAATGAGTTTTTGCTTCTTTAAATTGTTGATTTTGGACTAAACTTTAGGTTAATGTTGTGTTACTGCTTCATCGGGCTTTCCAATTTTCCGGTAGAGTTGTCTTCTTACTCTGGAAGCTATTAAATCCCATTAATAATAGCCCATATCTGCCATTGAGCATAGGGGACACTGTAATAATAAAAAAGTCTACTGTTGCTATGTAAGCTATGATGTCTTACTTTTGGAAATGAAATGTGCGCTCTTATTCTTCTTTAATAACAAAAATCGCTGTTTATTAATAATATATACTTGTATATAAGTTGCATATATTTAGGCGTCTATTCATAAGCTGCATTTATCTACCTTGCAGTAGATTTTTATTTACAGACAGATGAAAGTGTACTTGTTGATATTGTTGGATCACGAGCCTTTCTGTCTTTATGATTTTAATTTTTCTTACTTTGATGAATAAATAGATGTGAAAGGACATATCATGTCGCTTCTCAATGTCTATCCTTTTCCTCTCTTTTTTTTTTTCCTTGTCGTTTGTAAACAAAATAAATTATTTATGTGAAAATAAAATACTTAGTAAATTAATTTCAGTAAAAAATCATATTTTTTTCGATTTTTTTCTTCTTATTAACTATTTATTTAGTGTTTTTGTTCTTTAACCCCTTATACAATGTGTTATCCCATGGTCTCTAGAATTATCAAAGTAATAATATTAGGGGATAAACACAACAACAAAAGTATGAGTAGCAAACAAATAGAGACCCTTCGGAAAAGACAAATAATATCGAACAAAACAAAATAATTTTGATAGCGAATGGACAGAAGGGTGTTTAATTATTTATAAAAATAAATAACTTAAATCAAATTTATGTTTTTGAGAATAAAGGAAACAAAGAGACAACTGATTTTATAGAACTGATCCGAATGGTACTATCGATATAACATACGACAAAAAGCACGAATTGGCCAGTAAAGGGTAAAATCGTAGTTTCATTGAGAATTAAAGGGCAAAGTAGGTGAAGTGTTAATTTTAAGTGGAGCCATTTGTCATGTGTCGCCACGTCATCATGAGAAGTCATGTCCTACGTGCCAATCTGACGTTACGTGTCTTTTCCCTCTCTTTTTTTTTTCTTTTAAAACCTCTGATGAGTTGTTTGTTCGTTTTTTGCATGTTTACCCCTTAGACTGTTAAAACAAATTAATTTGGTCCTCTTCTCTAAATATCTTCAAGTTGAACCCTGATTCACACTAAAACCAATCGAATAATGTAAAGACATTTCTGAGTATTCACCAACCACTGAATGGGTAGCTAGCTATTCGGTCGATAGTGGAGAACTTACTGGGAACAGGGGAAAATATAGATGACATGTTTGAGATTTCTTATGTTTATATAGCTGTTTAAATATTTGCAATTTTTGTGTAACATTTTTTATCTCACAGAAATATTACTCACAAATCTTCAATACCTTTCCGTATCTAATCTTTGACCAAACAAATAATACTATACTCGTATTTTATTTGTTTTACTTATATTGACAAAGAAAAAAGCAGTATTTTATGGCCAAGTTTTATGATGAATTTTCTCAAAAAAATCATCAAAATTTATTTTATTTGCAAGATTAACCCTCACCTAAATTTTGTGCAGATTAATCTTATGAACTCAAAAATTACTTGCTATATAGCCATTGGTTATATTGTCGACGTGACTCCGTTTGTTGCTGTTAAAAAACTAACAGAAATATCAAAACATTGTAGTTTTGGGATAAGAAAACTACACGATGTTTGTTGCAAATGTCGCTATTTTTTACTAAAGAAAACGACATGAATTTTACTTTTACATTTAATTTTTAAAATTAACGAAAATTTATTCATAATTTGATAATTCATCTTCGTTTAGGGTTTTTTCATCTTGATTCAATGTTGATACAGAGCGTCCTCTGTTTGACTCGGTTTCTTTATTTCTTTCACCGTATTTGAGAAAAAGGTTGATTTTTTATGGGTTTTAGAAGAATCAGAATCATCATTTATCTTCCTTGTCTCTGAATTTTAACAAAATAACAATAAAATTCAGATTCTGTTTACAGGGTTTTATAAAGAGAGACGAAAGATCAAGTTTTGGGGTTAAGGAGGATGGTTCCATGGTTAATTGTATCATCTCTTCAGTTAGCAGAGCTATCAGTGAGCTCCGTTGTTCATATGATATATGGATTTTACTTTTACATATTTAGCTCCGCCGGCGCCGGAGGTAAGACGTTGAGTGAATCGATCTTAAAACCCAAAACCACCATTGAAGTCAAACAGAATGACCAAGAAAAGTCATAAGACGTCAATGATTTGCCTCCTATTTTTTGGCTCATGGGATTTTTGGATTTGGTAAAGGAGTAAGTAAACGTTATCTTCTCTTATACATTAAAGGTTGCTTTTGTGGTTTTCATTAATTGGATTTGCCATTGTAGAGATTTGGTGGATTATCATACTTTGCTGGAGCAGAGAAGAAAGCTGAGAGAGTGTTAGTGCCTGATTTGGGATCTGAAAAGAGAACACGTTGGGGAGAACAACGAAGATCGGCGACGGAGGATGAGAAGAAGATGCTGGCGATAAAGCTTCTAACATCTTTCTTTCTTTAATTTTCCTGTAACAGTTTGTATGATAAATGATGATGAACCTTAATTTTTATTTTTATTTCATGAAATGGATTTTAGTTTATCTCCAAATTAAGACCAAATCAAGAAAAAGATTTAATCCCGAATACCCAGATGAAAACCCACAAAAAAAAATCTAATTTTTAAAATTAAATGTAAAAGTAAAATTCAATTTGTTTTCTTTAGTAGAAAACAGCGACATTTGCAACAAACAATGTGTAGTTCTCTTATCCCAAAACTATGCCGTTTTGACGTTTTTGTTAGTTTTTTAACAGCAACAAACGGAGCCACGTCTATAATATAACTAGGGACTATATAGCAGTGATTTTTGAGTTCATAGGATTGACCTACACAAAATTCTAATGAGGGTTGATCTTACAAAAAAAATAAATTTTGATGGTCTTTTTGCATAAAACTCTTTTATGATCCATATTTACTATTCCCTATGTTCCTTATTGATCATATTTATAGAATTTTCACACATTTTAATAAAACTATTAAAGTTGCATCATTTTTTGTGAATAACAATTTACTATAATTTTGAACCAATAGTATTTTTTTTTTTTTTTAAATCTATAATTTATCATAAATAGCTGATAAAAAATGCATTGAAAATAGAGAAATTGTAACTTTTTGAAACAAATTTTTTTTAAAAAATAAGATTAATAAAGAACTGAGGGAGTACTTGCCTAGTTGGCTGGCCATATGCCCGAAAAAATATATATATATGTATGTATATGATGAGCCGTTTATATATTATCTATACTGTCATCACACTAACGTTATTAATTAATGGTTTTATTTAATAACTATTGGCTTTATCGTGCTTAAATATTGCATTTCACATAAATTTCATAATCAAAATTTAGTCTCTCGTAATCATTCTATTTTTGTTGTGTTGCAAATCGTGATCGTAATTTCAAAATTTCAAGTGGAAGTCCTTTGATTTAATTAATTAATATGCAACCGTGGGATGACAGATGTTCTTCTTTTCTCTATTAAATACTCCCTTTGTTTCAAAAAAATCAAAATTTTAAGTTTTTAATGCATATTTTATTAGTTATTAATGATAAATTGTAAACTTCAAAAGAAATAATTGAATTCTATTGGTTATAATTATAGAAAATTATTAATCACAAAAAACTAGGTATTAATAATCAATTTTTAGATATTTTCTTAGAAAATGTTAAAATCCTAAAAATATGATTAATAAGAAACATAAAAAGTAACATATATATGCAATGTTTAACCATATTATTTGTTTTGTTTGATCAATTGTTTTATGTATTCGTATTAGGTTTGTCCATTGAACCCTTTTCTATAATGCTAATATGTCACTTTCTTATTTATTATTACATTAAAGTAGGTGTGTTTGATCGTAATTATTTATACATATAGACGGAATAGTTTAAAGTTTAAACCAGCAAACAATGCTGTATAATATATTTTTTTCCAACTAAAAGATAGTATAGTTTAATGTAATGATATGATGTGTTGTGTCAACTTTTTATTTTTGCTTTGAAGAAAAAACTTATTGAAAACTATGTTAAGCTTACCGTACGTGCGTTCGAATTAAATATGTTATAAATTGTGTGCACAATGATATGGGTTAGTTGTATTCATTCGTTTTTAACCAATTTGGAGATATTTTGTGTTAGATATATTCTAACCACAATATACTCAACATATGAAATATGAAATAGGAATGCGAGTTGTAGTCAAATTGTTGGGATTCAAGAAGCATTATAGTCCCACCAATTATTTTTGAACGTGTGAAAATCTCAAGATTTGAAATATCCCCGTTGAAGATTAGCTTGTCTTTTACTCTCCTTTATATATAGTTTATAATTTATTTATACAAATCTTATTCTTTTATTTCGACATGTACCTTTTTATATGAATTTGGGTTATTATATGCACGAGAAGGTTAAAGCAATTATTTTGACAAGCCAGTTAGATAAAAAAGTATTGGATTTTAGAACACACAAAAAAAACGAGGATCTCATTTTGTTTATTTATCCATTTTAAGTGAAATCAATAAGATTTTCTAAGGCAAGATTTGAAAATTTAATTTTTGATCAAATTGGTTAAAGAAAACAAATGATTGTAAGGGTTAAAGGGTATAGAGTAGTATGAGGAGCCATAATTGTGTTGTTATATCATTATATTCTTCTTTTATCGAGTTCGATTTTCCGAATAAAATCTGCTTTAATTTACTATTGAGATTCTTACAAACAAAAAAGTGGAGAAGTGGAGCATCAACAAGCTTTGCGTATTTGCATAGTATGAGTCAACCCTTAAAAGAAGCCAGAGAAGTTCAAAAGGTTGAATTGAACCTTGACCCAGCCGACACCATAGGTTTTAGGGTATTTATTCATTTATTGAATTTCTTAACCCACAAATAATAAGTATGCGATTATGATACGGTTGATGATATATTTTGCGTTTTTAATGTAATGATATAGTTTCGTGGTCGTTAAAACTTGGATATAAATTCGAGAATTTTCATGAATGAATAACATATTATGATTTATATTATTTGAGGTACATAGTACTTGTATTCTTGAATCATATTTAGGATGACATGTGTTTGATTATGTAGAAATGTCCACGACAAGTAACATAATAGTCCAGATGTATTTACTCTTAAAAACTAAGTAAAGATTAGGGAAGCTTTGATTGCCGAAAAAGAAAGAAAAGCATAGGAGGAAAAAAAAAGAAAAGAAGAATTGAATGTGGGAAGAGAGAGACATGTTCAAAATGACAGCAAACACTGTCATCTTACCAGTTGCGTCATCATCAAACCCAACACTCTCTTCCTTGCCTTGTCTCTTTTACTTTTACCTTTACCTTCTTCTCTTCTCTTTAATAACCAAAAAAAAAAAAAAAGAGAGCTTTCTCTGGGTTTTTCTTGATTGGTCAATTGCAACATCTCCCTTTCTCTCTCTCCCTTGTTTTGCTTCTCTTGCTTCATCTCTTTGGTCTCCTCCTTCCGTTTTCTAGTTAACTTCCAAAGAAGCCTTAATTTAAGCCTGATGAAGTGAGATTTTCAGATATGGGTTAGTCTCTACAATTTTGATCACAAACCTCTTCCTTCTTCTTTTTCTTAGGATTATTTAGTTATTCTCTGGTTTTTAGGGTTAGGGTTTTGAGGTGAGAAGACAAGTATGAGAGAGTTTCATCCATTTTGAGTGACTCTGGATTCCCCACCGTCTAACGACCGTCGCTGCCGCCGCCGCCTCCACGAAGACACCGACCTTCCTCAATATGCTCAACCAATGTCTGAAGAATTTCTCCACCCGCCGCCTTCCTCTTCAATGAGGCACCGTTCTACGTCGGAGGCTGCGGACACGGCTAACGGAGGCTGCGGCGAGATCGTGGAGGTGCAAGGTGGTCACATTGTTCGGTCGACGGGAAGAAAAGATCGGCACAGTAAAGTCTGCACGGCGAAAGGTCCACGTGACCGGCGCGTGAGGCTCTCAGCTCACACGGCGATTCAGTTCTACGATGTTCAAGATAGGCTTGGCTTCGACCGACCTAGTAAAGCCGTTGATTGGCTTATCAAAAAGGCTAAAACTTCCATTGACGAGCTCGCTGAGCTTCCTCCGTGGAATCCCGCCGATGCAATTCGCCACGCCGCTGCTAACGCTAAACCCAGAAGAACCGCCAAAACCCAAATCTCGCCGTCGCCGCCTCCGTCACAACAGCAACAGCAACAGCTTCAGTTCGGTGGATTCGACGGAGGAAGAGCAGAGAATCCGAGTAACAACGATAACGAGTCGAGTTTTCTACCGCCGTCAATGGATTCAGATTCGATAGCTGATACTATAAAGTCGTTTTTTCCGGTGGTTGGCTCTTCAACGGAAGCTCCTCCGAATCATCAGCTTATGCACAACTATCATCATCATCATCATCATCATCAGCATCCACCGGATTTGCTTTCTCGAACTAATAGCCAAAACCAAGATCTCCGTCTCTCGCTGCATTCGTTCCCGGATGGTCCACCGTCGCTTTTCCACCACCACCACCACCACACCTCCGCTTCCGCCTCCGAGCCTGTTTTATTCTACGGCCAGAGCAATCCCTTAGGGTTTGACACATCGAATTCGGTGGGTTGGGAGCAGCAGTCGTCGGAATTCGGAAGGATTCAGAGACTGGTGGCTTGGAACAGCGGCGGAGCAACCGATACAGGAAACGGAGGAGGGTTTCTGTTCACTCCTTCTCCTCCTACTCCTTCAACGACGTCGTTTCAGCCAGTTCTCGGCCAAAGCCAACAGCTTTATTCTCAGAGGGGTCCCCTTCAGTCCAGTTACACGCCTATGATCCGTGCTTGGTTTGATCCTCACCATCATCATCAATCCATCTCCACCGACGATCTCAACAACCACCACCATCACCATATTCCTCCGCCGGTTCACCAATCAGCAATTCCCGGAATTGGATTCGCTTCAGGTGAATTCTCTTCCGGTTTTCGCATACCAGCACGGTTTCAGGGCCAAGAAGAGGAGCAGCATGACGGTCTCACCAACAAGCCGTCCTCTGCTTCCTCTATTTCTCGCCATTGACGCATCGAAACTAATCCTCTCATTCCAGGTTTATCCCAAATTATGTCCTTTTAACATCATCAAATTTCACTACTTTGCACTTGTTCTTGTTCATTAAACTCAAAACCATTATGCAGGGTTTGACAAGCTTCCATTTCACATTGAAGCTTGGCTTAGATTGTTCGGAACAGGGAAGGCGTTCTCGGTTTGTGTATTCAATGGCCTGAAAAAAGAAACACAAGGAAAGGATAAAAGAGAAGAAGAAGAAGAAGAAGAACATTTGTGGCCCATAATTTCAGGTTTCTTCTTCTTGTTTTCTGCCAATATCCTGACCTTGCCAATTGTAATTTTCATCTTTTCACCAGTTAGACCAACGTTATGTAGCTCAATTATGGTTAGATTTCAAGGTTGCTTCTTGCTGTGTTGTGTTTGTATCATCATCATCATCCTCTTGTTACTGCAATACCCAGATACTTTGAGATATTGCAGTTCCCTGTTCTTGTTGTGTAACTCCATGAATGCTCTAATAAAGTCTTAAACTTTCTCTTTATGTTCATATGGGTATTACTGCTTTACTCAGCTAAGAAACTGTAAAAAAAGAAACCTTAATCTCTAGATAGATAAATGCTCTCTAGTCAAAAGCTAGATCCTTGTAGCTAAACAGCATGAGCATGGGTTGATTCCTATTTCTCACTTAATCCGTTGGCCCCAAAAGATATAAGTTGGTCATTTTCCATGAACAGTAAGTTTTGAATTGTTTCTTCTTCTGGAACATCAGGGGGGATTTAGCCAGTTCCCTTAAATTACAAGTGAAACTTTCCTCACAAGAGTAAAAGGAGGATAGTTTTCTATGTCTGATGTCAATAATTGTTCTCTCTCACCTACTTTAGTGGTAGGAGGAGATCCACCAAACTTGAATGTGATGTTGTCTTTGATGAGTAAAAGAATGGGGACATGAGATAGGTGTAGAGAGCCACCCATGTTGGTGTAAATGAAGGAACTTGATCAAAACTAGTCAATCATCTTTACCCAATAATATTGGATTGTAAGTTAGCTAAAAACTTGGGGTTAATGCATGATTTCAGATGTTTATTTACCTTCATTTAGCAGAGAATTATTAGAGTACTTTAAATTTACCTTTGAAAAGACAAAAATAAAATAAAATAACAACACCTCAACATGTGATGTAATTAAAACATCACCAACCACACCAAATGAGATTCTGAGAAGGTGTTGAGATATCATAAAGTACGAATCTTCATTTAAGGTCTCATGACTCAAAAATCATATCCAATCTATCTACCATGTATTCCTGTCTTTTCACTTGCCAACTGATAATATCTCATCAATAAGTTTTTAAGACAGTTTATATAGTATACAACTACATAGTAAAACGTTTTCTCACTAAACCTCAAAATATCTAATGGGTTGAGAGGGATTGTAAAGATGGAATCAAAATTGTAAAAGAGCTGTCGCTTTCAGAACGGTCCCCTCTGTCTCTCTTTCTCTCACTCTTGTAAGATCTTAACGCCTTTTTTCAAAAGATCTAGTTAAACTCACAGCCTTTTAGCCTCTTCACAAGTCCATAAATTTGCATGAATTAAGAATTTGAAAGGAGCAAATATTGCAAATAGAAACATATTAAGAGCACATAAGGTGATCATTTGTCTTCTGAGGGAAGACTATGTATGACTCCTAAAGATTAATCAATATAGATCATAGGATCGGTGTCATCCATGCATAAATGTGAGACGTAAACCTCAAAACAACACTAGAGCTCCCTCTCATCAAAGTGTAAAGCTTGAAGCAATTATAAATACATTTCAAAACATGTGCAATCACATTAATCTTTTTCATATGAAGTAACAAATCGTCTAATGTAGACAACATATGAACATACATTGGGAAAGTTTCTGTGGCAAAATAAAGGGGTTCAAATGGATAACAAATCAAAGAATGGTCTTTGTGAAAAGAACTCGAAGAAAATATATATCAATCTATGAAACCGGTTCTTCTGAAAACAGCATTCCTTACCTGCCTGAGATCTCTCCCTTTGAGTGTTCTTCCTGCTCCTTCAAGCACCGAGCAAGATAACAACGAAGACTGAGCCAAAGAACGAGCTACAATCTCGTGAGGCGGAAGCATTTCACCTCCCTCTTCTCCCTCCTCATCATCATCCACAACATCAGTCAGCTTAAATTCCTTCTTATGGCGATTCATCATCGCTGAAGACACTAAAGGCACTTGAACCGGAGCTGATTGAGGATACTTCCATCCACCTATATAAGAAGCTGCAAATGGAAGCCTCTCTTGAGGCGGTTTAGGAGCGGTAGGGATGGCTCGAGACGAAGACGAAGAAGCAGCTGATGCATTACCACCTGAAGAAGACGTTGAAGAAGCTGTGGAGGAGACGGAAGTGGAGAGCGTAGATGCAGGCTTGTGGTGAAAGACATGGTTTAAGTAAATGTTTCCAGATGGTTCAGGAAGAGCTGCGAGGATACCAGAAGCTTCAACGTTTTTCAAACCGCTTTTGCTTCTCTGAAGCTGACGAGCAGGTGGATGTTGCTGTGCTGGAGAAGATAAAGGAGAATGACGAGGAGCGTGAGATATGTCGATTGCGAAGATGTCATCTTCATTCAGCTCACCGTCTGCAGAAGCAGAGGCGGTGGCTAACGACGGTGAGGGGATATCGATTCGTGGATTCTTGTTCATTTTTGTTAATCTCTTGAGATCTGCGAATCAGAGGAATTAGGGTTGATTCGATAAAGATTAGTTTTTTAACGTCTAGAGTTGGAATTAGATCGATCCAGATTGAAAAGTTTCGAATTTTTGTTTTTCTGGGTAAAATAGAAACAATGGTCGTTTTTCAATCACAAATCTTGTAAGGAAAAAAAATCATAAATTGGAAACTTTCAAAAGAAATTAAAGACCTTTTCTTTCACGTGAACAAGATAAATTAGGTTTCAATTTTCCAGAAATCTCGAATCAAAGAAATCGCAGCAAGCTCGAAGGTCGATCCATTAAAAAGAAGATGAATTGAAGCAATCATTAAGGCGGAGATCAAGATTCGAAAAAAGGATCAAAATTACCTCAACTCTTGGAAGAAAAAAACAAAACGGCAGCTAATCAGATGCACGAGAACGAACCAGCTAGAGATCTAAATGTTTGGCGACAGAGAGAGAGAGAGAACAAAAACAAGAAGACCTGAACGACATTTCTAGAATTTGGTAAACGCACAATACGTCGACGTTTCGTAATGTTGAAGCCCAACAATATAATAGGCCCAAAAAACATACCTAACGGTGACAGTTAAAGAGTTTGTTGTACGAAAAGAAACCACCAATTTTATAGAAAACAAAGTACAAACCATTAAGAAACCAAACCAGACAATTCTTAGATTCTTCAAACATAAAACCTTTTTTGTTGTTGCTTTCTTAATCAAAATCATCCGGAACCAAGCTTTTTGGAATTTGCAACTTCCTTGGCGTCTTTTGGCAAACCCGGTTTAGTAGAGGTCTCTTTGATCACATTGGGTGATAATTTCTCCTGTTTTCTAGCTGGTTTGATCGGTTTACTGACTTGGCATTGAGCCCTAATCTCCCAAGGTCTAGCCGCAATCCACCGTTCTTTCCAACTCCATCCCCAGATTTCTTTGCCTAGGTTAAACGAAGCTTGACCTAGATACTGTGTAGCATTAGCCCTCCACTACAAAATACAAAACCAAGAAAAGTTACTTGAGCTACAAGTTATCTAAAATACAAACCAACCAATATAAGTGAAGTCTCAGTTTCATTGACCTGATGAGAGAAAGCATAAGCCATTGCCCGTTCACGTTTCACCGTAGCTTCTTCTCTGTGTTGTATCTTGGCGAGAATCTCCTCCATTGTTTCAGATCCTCCACACCATTCAACTTCTAGCTCATGAAGCTTGATCTCGAGCTTCAACCGATTCTCCAATCTTTTGTGCTGGAGTCTACCTTGTGTTACCATATACAAACGTCGTGCTCTGATCTCACTTTGTATATCGCACCAAGAATGCATCACATTGAGTGCAGTCGAAGTTTGGTTCTTCACTGTATGGCCTTGGATCAGCGAGTTAAATCTCCTTGCGCTCTTCAAGCTGCATAGTCTTTTTCTAGCCTGAAGATTCGCTACAACGTTAAGAGAGACAATGGAGCGGTAAATAAGTTTTCAGATTGCGGAAAATGACTAACCATGAATGCTCGTAAAGCTTTTTGAATGCGAATAACAGCAACTTCTGCGGTAAGCGTGGTGGAAGCAGAGCTTGATTCAATCGGTTT